>JAJIYU010004019.1:0-25243 GCA_030144865.1 Tinospora cordifolia
AAAATGGAATGTCAAGTGTGTGTCACTTGTAAAGTAGCACGGACCCAACCCACATATTGGTTAAGTCCACTGTCAAAAAGAACGGTGGTTTAGTCCAACACTCAAATCAAATAAACATGGGGGTTGGGGTGTTACAACTTAGGTATTAGGAGAGAATTTTTATGAGTAGGATGGCAACTGCAAATCACCTACAAGGTCTAAGATGATTGAGATACTGACAAATGAGAGGGTGAAGTTGAAGAAGAATAGAGGATGAGCTGAAAATCTAAACAATTTGAGCAACTTTAGGGACATGTTAATGAATTGTAAACTACTGGGATGAATGATTAAGGTTACAATGATGAGTGAAAATGAATTCAACTGTATATGGTATGGCATGTAGATATAGATTTTGAGTCACTGTTCAAAGACGAACAATAGTCTAAGTTTGGGAGTATTTTTTAGTTGCAAAATAGATTAACATTATTATGGGTAGTTTATATTTTTTTTATAAAAGCTTAGTCCGAAATCAAGTATATTTGTACATATATAGTTGCATGACCGTCTATACTATGAATTGCATGTTTCATTGCATTTGCAAATTGTTAAGTGTTGTTTATGGCATTTCTATGAGGATATGATGTTAGGGGGAGGTTATAGTGTTTGTGTAGGACAGGAACGAAGCAAAGAGATGATTACAACAAAGAAAAGCATAAAAAGGCTAAAAACATGAAAGAGCAACCAATGACCGCAATAGAGGAACAAATGACCGAGGTAATTGGAAAAAAGCTAGAAAAGCGATGAAAATCATGTCACACTGTTTACCGCAGTAATTAGTATAGTGACCGAGCACATTTACTGTGGTCACCAGAATCCAAGAATCATGTTTTGATATGGGTCGAGGATTACCACGGTCATTGACCGTAATGCGATTGAATTGTATTCTTCTAATTTGTTTAGGGTTTTTAAGTTGTTTAATATATATATATATAGGATAAAGTATTAGGGTTTAAGGGTTATAAACTTCAAAGAATAGTTGACTTTGACAGCTGCGAGCAAACGAAGAGCGAGAACAACAAAGAATTGAAGATTGAAGATCAAAACTTGTGTATGATGCTTTGTATTCTTTATTCTTTGATGTTTGAACTAAGTACTATGTCAGGCTAGTCAATTTAAAGTCTAGGATGTAAATTTGTATTGTAGGATCCTAAGATTCAATATTCTAATTAATTGATTTCGATGTTTTGTTTTATATTATGGGTGTTTAATGTTTATTGTTTACTAGCCATGAACAATATGATCTCAAATTATTAAACTAACTCGGGAGAAAAGTTTAATGGTTGGACTATCATAATATATACCAAGATCAATTGACTGACTGAGAGGTTGTCAATCGTTTAGGAGGTTGCATGTGATTACTGTTTGTAAAGCATTAGATTTTAATTGTACACCTCGTGAGATGGTATTAGGGAACTAGACTGATAGGTGTTAAGGTGCTTTGGGAGAGGGCCTTGATGATAAGTGCTAAAACCTACATAACTATGGGTTTAATTAATTGGAATATGAATTGAGGGTGTGAACAAGAGAATTTACTATCCCAGATAATTACTCAAAATAGTTTTCAAAATAGAATTTCATTGCTTTCAATTGTTTTCAATTCAAATTAGGATTTTAACAAACGAAACTCATTTAAGAGCCTTAATAAAGTGAATGCTAACACTAGATTGGAATTTAAGATAGTTAACTAGTATCTGATCCTTAAGGACGAGACTCGGTCTCTACCGGCTATTACTATTGCTATCTCGTACACTTGTGGGATTGTCAACAAGTTTTTGACACCATTGTTAGGGCACGGTGTTAATTATCTTAAAACCAATTGAACTTGATTTAGTTTTAATTAAGGCAATTTTTTATTTTTATCTTTGTTTTGATTGCGTATATTTTCTTTTTGACTTCATTGAATACACTTGATCTTGTGTTTTCTTGTGGTGTTTCAGGTTTTGCATGAGTAGAGATTCTTTTGAAGTGCATGATCCAAATTTGTTCAAGGTTAAAGATGTTAAATCCGCTAAAGGGAAGTTCTTACAACTACACCGAAAGCCTATCTCTGCTATTAAAGAGCTCCATGATGCTAATGATACTCTAAGAATTCTTATGCAGCAATCACATCACCCAAACCTGAAATATAAGCAACCACATGACATTTTAAAGCAAGAGTTACCTCAAGTCAAAGTGTTTGCAAGGATCAACAAATTGGGCTTTGGTTAACCCATATCCACGTTGAGTTGACGATGCTAAATATAGCGCTTAGTAGAAAGCAACCTACCAGTTTTTATTTTGCATTTATTTTATTTTTGTTATATTTTAATTTAATTCTTAGGTATGCGTGCATTTTGGTTTAGTTTTCATTAAAAAATTGCATGCATTTTAGTTAAATATTCTCTAATAGTTGTCTTCTTTTTGTCATATGCAAATTTTCAAAGCACTTTAGCATACTTTCCTCCATGTAAGCGTCAAAGTGAAGTTGTGCTCTTAAGGGCAAGGCACAGTTTAAGTTTGGGGGTGTGCATTGAAGAAATTCTTCTTCAATTTCTTCAATTTCAGGTTATTTTTCCTTTATATTTATATATTTTATGTACTACACTACTTCTAAATTGTATATATTTATGGGCATATCACATACATAGTTATTATTGAAATTCTTTCATGACATTTAGCTATCATGAGCATTGATTTATTTAGGGTTAATTCATGGGTATATTAGTTTTAGGGCATAAGCATATAGAGCATATAAGTGTCACTTAGGTTAGATCCATGCCACACTTTTGAAAATTTTTACTGAGTGGCCTATGAAATTGAAAATTCCTCTAGTATGATGAAACAAAGAACTAGGGTACTTTCAAACAGTATGTGTGTTTGGTTTGTACGAAATTGGACTCTGACAAATCTATTTAGTCTTAAGTAAATTGAGAATTTGAAACTAAGGAAAGTGAGGAGTGGAAACCAAACCATAAGTGGAGAAAATATTCCACAGACTCTTGAAATAATCAAATCTATCTTGAACACTGCTTATGAATGACTTTAGGAGGAAAATGATGTAGGTGATCCTTGTTTGAGTTTTAGCCTAAAGGCTAGTCCCAACATTTATAATCCTTTGCAACCAACTTTGAGCCTTAAAGCTTGTTTTCTTGTGATGAATCTAAACATTATATATAATAAACATTCTATCTTTTTTAAGAAAATTTCAGTTGAACCTATTTGTATGCACTCATGGTTTTAATACTACTTATTCTGATGATATAAAAGGAGGGAATGCTAACATTGAAATACATATGTTTTCAATTTTTGTTTTTGTCTTTGATATTTAAAAAAGAAAAGAAAAAGAAAAAGAAAAAGAAAAAACGGTTTATATATTTATTACTTTAATATCGTCAATGAAAGTTGAGCTTCCTACTTTTGTATGAGCGTGCGTATGGGTACAAATTGAAATGTATTTGATGAAATAAGTTTGTAGTGAAGAAACGATTGTGAACATGAAGAAAGACAACAGGGGATTGAACAGAAAGGATCAAGTTATAAAGAGAAATTCAAATAAAATAGGTTGTTATTATTGCTATGAGTGTACACTTGAGTTAGAATAAAAAATCTTATCACACTTGTACCTTGAATCAGGCTATGTTACAACCTAGAAAAAAGGCCATTGATCTTGACTATAATTTGAACTAAGCAGATGATAGATAGATGATAAAATTCAGAGGGTTTGTGTCCTTAGATATTAAGAGAGGATTTCTATGAGTGGGATGGTGCCTACAAATTACCTACAACGTCCTACAATGTCTAGGAGGATTGAGATACCGACTGATGAGAGGGTGAAGTTAAGGAAGATTGGAAGATGAACAAAAAATCTGGACAACCTTAATAGCCCTAGGAAAGTGTTAATGAATTACAAACTAGAGGAATGAAAGATTGAGGTTACAATGATGACTGAAAAAGAATTTAATTTTATATGGTATGGTGTGTCATTTTTAGAGTTGAGTCATTGTTCGATGATGAACAATAGTTTAAGTTTGAGGGTATTTTTTATTGTCATTGCATACTAAAATTATTATATATATTTTATATACATTTTATATGGAATTAGGTAGGAAATATGTCATATTTATTTATGATTATGTGCATAAGCATTTATAGGATCATTGCATGCATTTAGATACATTATAGAAATTTAAATATAGTTTTTATATTTGTAATTGTGATTTAATGTCCGATGAAGGATTTTTATTTGTCTGTGCAAGTTGATAAATTTGTATTGGGGTAGCGACGATTGGGATAGTAGTAGTTAGCTAACTTTGCTCCCCTTTAGACTGTCCCCGCGAATATTTTCTCTTCCTCAAATATCTACATGCTCGTTGTTCCCCACGATAACTTCCCTGAGTAAGTAGCTGTAGCGATAACTATGGTTGCGTCTATAAGGTGGCATCTTATAACATCTGGACCATCGGATGCTCATTCCTACCATTTGTCTCAAACTCTAGTGTCTGCCTCTCTATGGTCTCAAGGGTAGCCTCACTAGGCATCGATGTCACCTGCCTAATATTTGCCCTCAGCCCTCGATGGAAGAATCTTATTCTCTCCCTCGAGTTGCTCACTAACTTAGGCACATAAGCCTCCAGTCAAAGAAATCTATGGGTATACTCTCTCACTGACATGTCTCCCTGTCACAGGGTCAACAACTCCACTCTCTTATGCTCCTTCACTGTCTCAGTTTGTAAGCACTCAAGAGTAATTCCTAGGAATGAGCCCATAATGTAATCTGTCCCTTAATAGTCAAGGTAGCCTTCCACTTGATGGCAGCCCCATCTTCTAGCGTATGCACAGCAAAGAGTACGTGGTTCTCTTCTAACATCCTCAATGTCTCTACTTTCTTTTCAACATTGAGAAGCCAGTTTTCTGTCGCATCCAATTTCAAACCCCCCATGAAACTCCTTAGGTCTTAGGTCTAAGAACCTCTTCAAGAGGCAATCATGAGTAGCCCCATCTCCCAGTCTCACTAGGGCTATCTCTACGCACTTTGCAATCTTCTCATCTGCTCCAATCTCGAGTACAACTGGTGTAGGTGGTGCTACTAGCTCAACCCTTTGTCTCTCAAGCTCAATTCTATCAAGTCTCTCTCTCAATAAGGTTGTCTAGGCTTGAGTAGGCTCAATAGACACCCTAATCAAAGCCTCGAGCCTCTGTATGGGGTCCCGTTCGGGCTAAAGCAGAGGTGGTGATGGTGGCACCAGCTCCAGGATCTTACGTGGTCTCTCACATCAAGGAGACATCATGGTCTGCATAAAACATTAAGCTTTAGTCATTTCCAAGATTAAGTAGACCATAACTTTAAGTACTTAATAACTATATGTTAAGATGACTATCTTTAAGTGATAGTCTAATCCACAAAGTTAAAATTTATTAAGTCTTAAAAACTCACTAACTCCCAATGACAGTCCAATTCTCCTCATGATATGACCACTCTCATTCGGTTCGTCTTTTTGTCAATTAGAAGTTATAAATTTTTGTCCATAATTTCGCTATGCTACTTTAAATCGTTCTTAGGATTTTCTTAAATTTCGCGATTACTTTGAGGTTCCCTAGATTAACAACAATTTTTATTCCTTAATTGGAAACTTGGGGCTTTGATACCAACATTGTCGAGATTCATTCCTTTGGAAGAAAGACGAACCGACCGACACAGTTTCTTCACAAACCCACTCCTACGCCGAGCTGGCTAGAACACTGTTAAACCTTTTTCACAATACCATCAAAGTAACCATAAGAGAATGCAGAAATAACTAAAATAAATAATTTCAGCAAAAACTTAAGTAAAAAAATGTTAGTTATGTACAACCTCTAAATGTAACAGTAGCGGGAATGTCAAAGTCAAAATATTTACAATGTTTTTCTTACTCCCTATACATCATACTAACTTTCAAAATAGTTAACAGTGTAGAGAAACCTACCAAGATAAATGAAAATGCAACCTTATGCTATGACCACCTTTTTACTTTTGTCCGCGGTAGAAAAACCTGAAATGTTAGAGTAACGAGTCAAACTTGTCCTTAGCAACTCAGTCAGTAATGTAGTTTAATCTATAACTTAAATCAAGAATTTCATAAAACAATGTTATGTATGCATGAACAATAATATTATGGGAGTGAATGCAATAGTTACTAAGTTTAAAATCCATAATGTAGTCGTGCAACTTTGATTTTGAAAACGGTTTTAATGATGAAAACACATACCCAGACTCTCACTACCTCCAAGGCAATAAGAAATCTACTCAAGTGGGTTGCCATATAGTTAGGCATACTCTCATACCATATCCTCAGGATCCGCAAACACATACCTCATGCATGGCGGCCTCAAATCCTCAGTAAGTGGGCCAATTGAAAGACCCGCACAAAACGTACCTCTAGGTACGGCAACATCCGATCTTCAATGTTTTACCACATCCAATATCCTCTCTCGTGCCTCAGACTTTGAAATTTGGTGCACATTTTCATTTAAAATCCTTTTAAAGATTTTGAATGCATTTCAATATATAATAGCATTACATTTATGAATAAAATAACAAGTTTTAAGTGAAAAATTAGAAAACACTACTTACAAGGATGCTTAGATCCTGGTGCTTATCTCGTGACCGGTCGCATCTTGCTAATGTTTGATCCTGCGTAATCAATGTGCTTCCTTAATATTTATATGAAACTTGCATAAATCTAACTTTATGGTTATTGGTCAATCAAAGGATTGACTCGATCAATTGTGGTACATTTATTGATTTGTCAATTTTAGTCAATATAGTCAATTCTAATCAAGCCTAACATTTGCTGACCTAGATGATTGATAGGGTCAAACGTGCTCAACAAGATCAAATGGTGCAATTAAGCTCCTAATATCAACCCCAAATCCCAAAAACTTACACCGTCGACACGTGTCTCACTTTTAGTGTACATTCATCAACCTTTTCATAAATTTGGCGATTCAGTACAGTAAATAGAAAAGCTTTAATTATTCCCTATTCCATAATGTTATGCAACATTATATTATATATATAAGATTACCTATTATCTATTATAGGACATTATATACTTTTTTTATTTATTAATTTTCTCAAATTGCATAATGCAAATTTAATATATCAATTGATCTCCAAAAATCTTAATTTTAATGTCATTGAGTCTAAAATTTCAATCTTGACATTTCAATACTTGTTAATTAAAATTCCAATGTAAATACATACACTCTTAATGTGACAACTTCCAATTTTCACATAAATTCTTAGAAACTACAAGGGTACAAATAAATTATGTATCCGTGTTCTACTTGCTGATATGAATACAATGATGTACATATTGTGTAGTATTACTCTAAGTATAAATGTAATCTAATTTTGGGCCACACAATAGACTAACACTTTTATAAAAAACTATACTAGAAAAACTTAAATTCAAAACTTTTATAGCTATCTGTATCCAAAAGAGGTAAGGTTAACTCACCTGAAATGACAGATTTTTACAATAAAGGTAACTTTTTCTTTCCCTTAATAATCACTACCATGAGTTTTGTATAAAGTGTAATGATTTTCATCTTGCATGGAAATGAACATGCGGGAAGGTTTGGGATACTCGTAATTAGGCCTTGAGCAAGTTTATTTCTCCTCCCCAAAGTGTTTTCATGTCCCTCACATGCACACACTCACTCACAAGCAACTCCTAGCTTCCAATGGTGCTTCAATGTCGAGGGTTGACCCTATTTATAGTGTTCAAGCCATGATCATCCTACTAAGAGTGGTTGAAGAGGTGTTTAGTGGTCTTTAGTAGAAACACGGTGTTACCCAACTATCCATCAAGGCATGCAAGGGTGGCTTAAGCAAGTGGAGAAGTGGTGGAGTGGTGGTTGTGCTACGATTTATGCGAACATTGTTCATGATGATCATAGTAGAGTGCCTCACTTTGATCAAGGACTACAACCATATGGAAGGCTCATGGCGCATGCCATACATGGTTAAAAAGCTTGAAGTGTGAACTTTTAAGATATGACCACATGACGCCCTTAGGTTGACATAAAAGTCAAGGTAAAAGCGTAAACTTTCATTCATTATTTGGGTGTGCAAGCTTGCATGCTTGATGAGGTGAAAAGAGGTTGAGTGGTGCTTGAGCCACCATTAATACAATTATTGTGCACTTTGTAGGTGGTGATCATGGTATAGTGGGCAACTTTGAAGCATGATATCTAAGCATGGGGGAGGTGTTAAATGGGCATACCAGGCATACCAGGCATGGTTGGAAAGTTTTTAGTGTGCTCTTCAAGAATCAATCCAAGTGGTACAAGGGAGACCCCTATTTTGGTGCAGATCTTGGGGCAAAGTAGCCTACTCGTTTATGTTTGGCATAATGTGCTACTGCATGGATGCAACACATTCATAGCTAGATTTCATCACCTCCCTTGTTCTTCACGACGTAGCACACTTTTACAGAAGTTGTAGCGTGTTGCAAATTATTATATTTTTTCCTATTTTACCCTTTTGGTCCTAGTATTAAATTTTTAATTAGTTTCATTTATCTTTATTGAGTTAGTTTATTCATTAATCGTTCTCGATTTGCATTTATTGTCATTGATTTAATTGGTCTCGATTTGCGATTAATTACCATTAACTACATTAAATTATGTTGAAAATTTTTAGGATATTACACTACAAACTGATCCTCTGATTCTAACTATATTGGGTTGATCACTTTTCATTTGAAGATAATGCATATATTGGCTCGTAACAATACTTGCAACACTAGAAGACTGATCATAGTTGTTTCTGTAAGAGCAACTGTGAGGAAAGTTGCCTATGTTATTTAATAATGGAAGGTTTCTTGTTTATCTTATTATTGTGATGATGAGATTCTTAGTGAGGAAACTTGCAAAGAAGAAAATCTTTTTCAAAATCTTTTTAAATTATGACAATCATGCTTGATAGAATAGAAAAGTTGTCCATTTGAGAAAAATGCTAATGATTTCTTGCTGCCCAAATTGGAAGCAATGCATCCTTACAAACTAGAGCAACTATCATAAATCCTAACATTTCTAAACTTGTCCGTGGACAAAGGGCGGTTGTTAATTTTATAGGTGTCACCTAATGATTCTTGTTTTCTTCCTATTTTCCTTCGTGAGTTCCATGATACTATTATTGGTGGTCATTCAATAGAGTTTAAAACTTACCAATGTTTGGAGCTATGTTGTTTTGTGTTCGACGAAACATTTACTTAGCTATGTTGCCAACTGGGTTGTTGCAGCCGTTTGCGTCTATGGGATAACATGTGAGACGATGTTACCGTGGATTTCATTTTTTGGATTATTTTGATTTAATTTTGGTTACATTGGGTCCAATAATAAAGTGTTTTGAAGCTTGGTCCTTACCATCAATAACGAGTGACTTGTCATCGAAACAAAAATCTTGCTTCTCAACAATATGGTCCATATGAGGTTTTGGAAAGAGCAAAAACAACTTCAGGTTGCTGGTGGTGTACCTAATAGAACTTCTTGAATATGTTGGATGGGTTTCGTGTTTCTTTCTTCTTTCTTTCTTTCTTTCAATCATTCATTCTGATTTCCAAATCTTGCGAGGGGTGATATAATTCACCTGCCTAATGAATAAAGAGAGAAGACCATACTTTGAATAAAAGAGCTTTTGTAGTTTTCTGGGTGTGTACGGCTCATGCATGGTGTCTCCCACCAAGAGCCATTCACAGTTAGGGAGACTGAAAAATTCTTGTCCTGTCTTTTCTGTCTTGTAATTCAATTTCCCACTATACGTTGAAGGATTGGTGCGTTGGATCTAGAATACGTTCTTTTCATATGATGTATATAATGACAATACATGGTTCCAATTAGGGTAGCACACATACTCTTTACCAAGGTTTCCTTACCCTCTTTAGGTTTTCTGAGATTCACTATAAGCCATTATGGTTCCAGATGTAGATGCTATTGTTAAAGACATCATCTCTCATGTGCTGCCCCCCAGGATGGAGTGCAACATATTTTTCTACTGTATCAAACGTTCTGGCTCATCTGCAGTGCCTAATCTCCGCTAAGTGTTATGTCATGCGCCCTCTTAACTGTACTAAAAGTACGCAGCCTCCTGCTATTGTTTTATTTAGGGACTGATGATAAAGTTTATCATATGGTGTATACACACACACACACACACACAGGGGGCCTTTTGTCTGCAATGGTGTAATTTCTACAAGGATATTGAAGTGATTTTGGCTCTGGACCAGTCCTTTCCATTCAAGATATATTACTTGAACTCCCGTATGAGGGTCAGACATGAGTACACATGTAGATTTTTGACTTGTTTGCTTTTAAATTTTAGGATACATGTAGCTTTAGCTCTTTATATATATATTTTCTGATTTTCATTCATTCATTGTCTGTTTTGTCTTCCCATTTAAGTGAAATTTACCTATTAGTTATTATCTTCTTTCATGCTATCATTTCTTTCCATTAAAGAATACAAATATAATATTCTAAAATCTTAGCAAGTTGGACACATATGTCATAGCTTTGTTGCATTATGAAGTGTTGGGCATGGGTATGTCTACCTAAAGTAAAGAGTTGAGGTAATGTTGCTACCAAGTTCCCTGGTGGAATAGTTCAATGCATAAAATCAAAGAGATAGTCTCTCAAAATGCTGCAGGAGCTGTTTATTTAAAAGATTGTTGCAGTGAGTATGGCCTTAATATAGTCCTGTTATGAAGCCTTTTTCTGGCTCCTTGCAGTGGGGTAAGTGCTGGATAAAATCATTGTATCTGCAGCAGAGAATAAACACCCTTAGCATTCTTCTTTTAGTGGAATATTATTGTGTTAGGGGTCCCATTCGTAAGGAGCATGCATGTTACATTTCAGTTTCTAAGACCAATTTGCATTTACAACCCCCACTGCTCTCCTTTTGATGTATAATTTCCTTCAGTTATCAATAAAATTTCCCTCGTACCGCATCACCAAGGTTTGACAAATAAAAAGGTAAAAGTTCAAGTTTTAACAGCTTGGATTTGAATTCTCAGGTTCTGTTGTCTTATAGGTCAGCCCTTTGAACTAGAAGAAACGTTTCTACATTCAACTAGCTTTGCACTAACCATATTTTTGTTCATACAGTCTTTTAGATTCGCTACAAATGAATTGAAATTGAGTATAGAGAATTGATATTTCAAAATACTTACAGATATGGCTGATGTTTATAATTAAAAATGGGAACTTTTTAAAGTTTTCAAGGTTAAAAATAGATTTTTAAAATATTTCTCACTATGTGAAAGTTGAACTGTTAGCAAGAGGACCTTGAACAAATTTAAAAGAGTTGATAGAACCGTGATGATAACAGGCTCGAGAGGTATTGTTTATATACATAATCTAGTCAAAAGAATTTTTTTTTTCCTGATCAAGATGTAACTACAATATACCTCATTCAACTGGGATATTCAGCAGGAACGAGACCATATTAAGCAGCGTGAAAGGAGGAAATGAAAAGGGTCAGGAATGCCAACAATTGCATAGTAAAATTGCCCTAAATATCGTTGAGCAACAATGCGTTGGTCAATCACTTCTCTATATTTTCAAAGTTTGAGTTTCCCAATGCTGGTAAAACTTAAAAGCTACTGAGATTTTTGCTTGATCTAACAAATGTAATTGCGAGCTACTTTGTGGGCGAGAGAATTGTTTCAACTTTCACGTGTTTCTACTTCACTACAATTTCAAAGTTTCTACTAAGATTTTCCGTTTTCTTGGGACAAAATAAGTTATTTTGGCTTGAATAGCAAGTTTTCCTAATTTGAATGAAAGAATAATTGTAAAGCTCTCTATATAAAAGGGATAGAAAGGTAAAACGTAAACCAAGACAGTAATGAAGAAAAATAAAGAGACACCGATCTCTACACTAGTTTCTTCAAATTAATCAAGTCTTCATCTCCAATGAAGTAGGCGAATCTTATAGCTCTGAGATCCACATGTATAAATTAGAATGTCTGTAATTAGTTGTTAAAATAGTCAAACCACAAATTTTGTGCCTTCTGTTTATTGCCTTGATTTGCATGTCTGTGTGCGTGTTTTCGTTTGTTCCAATTGTGTAAAATCTCTATAGTAATAGCCTCAAGCAATTTATGTAAGAGAGATCACATTCTCTCTATTACAAATTGAAATCCTTCACAATCAATTCATTGGTGTCTATGCTTACATTTCATTGTAATGATATATCAGATGCACGTTTCTAAATCTTTGAGGTAATATATACTTTGAAAATATCAACAACAAGAAGAAGAACAATAAACTCTGGTGATCAAATAAGAATGAGAAGGGGAAAATGTATCGCGTTGCTTCAACGGTGTACACTCTGAATGATGGGGTTAGCATCAAGCAGCTCTGCAGATTTTTTGAGAATTTCTTTCACCATTACTCCAACTCCATCAATCTCCAACTCGAGACCATTCTCTCCAATAAGTAAATCAGTAAACACTTGGTCATAAAATAAATAAACTGATTCATTGGCTTCCACTGATGGCAGGTCCAAAAATTTCTCAAGAAACAGCTTCATTCTCTCTAGGCAGCTGCTTTTAACATTTCCATCAATGACATCCTTGAATATATCACGTACTACATCTTTCATTTGGTTCTCGTCGGCTAAAAGCTGCATTTTCAAGAATTTTCATTGAAAAAAAAAAACTTCATAAAGAAAATTAAAAACACTTAAAAAAATTGGGTTGAATAGGGTTGAAGAAGAAAACAAAAACAACAGATAAATTTGTGTTGTTTTTGAAAGGGATGGTTCTTCAAAGATCACAGCACCCCAAAATTTATTTAAGGAATAAGTAGTGAAGAAAAAATAAAAACATGAATTTCGAAACCAACCTCTTTCAGCCTGGAACCATTAATAATTCTTATTTTCTGAATAACAACAACACGATTTGCAGCAAGTTCATTTGCTAAGTCTTGCAAAACTTGTTGAAGTAACCCTGCGAATTGTGCCTGACCTAACATCTCATCCCCCTCGGCTCCATATTTCTTCAAGATGTCATTTAGAGCAGGGAATTCTGCCACGTAACAGATATGCAGGCTAAAAGATTAATCATATTTTCGCTAGTGGCATGAAGATAGTAAAATGATCAAATTACATATCTTGTATTGAATTATGAGAGTGTACCAATGTTTAAAAGCACAATAGATCAGTAAGAATCATTGGTTTAATTTCAAAAAACATCTTGGTGACCGCAAAATTCAAAAGCAATACAATTTCCCTGCATCGTTCATTTCAATGCTTTTAAGGTTTTATTAGCTGTTCTTTTAAAGTTTTCATGTTCCTCCTTTAAATAGTCTCTCTCACATTTTAAAAATTATCATCCAACTAAAACTGATACAGAACCTAATTTGAGGCCATTTTGACTTCAAGAATAAAACCAATTTTAGCCTGAAAAATGATATTGGAAATGAGAGAGAGGACAATCTGGATCGGGGCCAGCTCATTTAAAGCGGTAGCAATATTATTATCTAATTAGAAGGCTAAAAGGAAAGAAAATGGCACATCCCACATAAAATATTTGTCATCACAGAACATTCAAAGAACCAAGCATATCGATGTTGATGATTACATGCTTTCTACTCAATAATGAGATTGATAAAGTTAATAGAATTTCGATTCATAACAAACCCAAATGGTGCTGCCATTAAAGTATCACTGGTATCAACTTTGCTGGCAGGTATGTGCACCATTAATGAAACGGACTTTGCTAACTGACCTCATTTGAGTCAACCAATAGTTAGATGTTTGCATAGGCATCACCATCACAAACTAATTACTGTTGAAAGTACCATAGAATGTAATGATAGTCTTTATTTATGTGCTTTGGGTGTAGTTACATACATAATTATTGTATGTAGACATTTCGGATCATTTTGGATATTTTATATTTGATGACAAATATAACTGAAATAAGAGAGAATATGTACTGTTCATGATTGTGTTCACACAGCCTCTTCTTCCCTTTCCTTTTGTCTCTTTCTTCTTTTCAGTTATCTTCTTGTTCTTTGAAATAATCCTCAATATTGAAAAGATGAACAACAGGGTGACCCTAAATCCCCTTTCCCATTTACACAAATAGCACATGTGCCGAGAAGACTAATGGACAAGGCTGGAGAAGTTCAAATTGTGAGGGATCTTGTGGTGGGAAATGAAGAAGTGGAGGTGACACATTTACAATATGGCAAGCCTAGTAGAAAAGGAAAACATATGGAATGCATTTTGAATAGCACAAAACTTTTGTTGGGTATTGAGCATGAGAATCAATATGGCTAAGACACAGATTGTAGGAGTTTCAATATCGGAGGAATGGTTGGTTGAGATTGCTTGAGGGGTAGGTTGTGCATAGGGAGGGTGACCTATGAAGTATTTGGGGATCCCATTGGATGAAAAACCATCCTCTCAATCCTTCTTGGAGGAATTTGTATCAAATGCGACACAGAAATTGAAAGGATGAAAGTGAATCTTCTGTCAAAAGGGGCAAGATTGACTCTCATTAAATCAGTCCTTAATGCATTCCATACATGTTATTTATTGGTGTCCAGGACTCCAATAAGAGAGGCACAAAAAGTTGAAAAGATGATGAGAGACTTTCTGTGGGAAGGGATGGACGAGGGTTTTGGGACACATATGATGGGAGGAATAGAGTTCAATTGAACAGGGAGGTAAGATCTAGGAATTGGAAACATCCTGATGAGGAACAAAGCCTTCATGGAAAGTGGTTATGGAGATTCCCAAGGGAGCAAAATCATTTATAGGGTAAGGTGATTAGAAGTAGGCATGGGCTGAAGGAAAATCATAGGGATATTGGGTTTATAAGTAGTGCAACGTACATGAGCCCACAGAAATTTATTCATTCAGTTTACCGGCTATATTCACCTTTAAGAAGACTAGGAATGGGTAGAGGTGACTTGGTAGACATTTGGTAAGATACGTGGAGCTTTTGCATCCATGCATCCCAGGAATTTATACTCACTCACTCGGCCATAATCCTATCTCTTTCTTTGCCTCTCCTTCCGTTGGCCTCGCATTACAATGGGACTTTCATTAGGTATCATCACCTCGCTCAAGAATTATGGTGGATGCCCAAAGTCCACAGTCCTTGATTGTACCCTTTTATGATGGTAGCAATAGGATTGTGCGGCTAAAAGAAACTTCCGGCAAATTCGCTACTAAATCACTTTTTTTCACATTAATTGATGACTCAGCAATCCCTTCTTTGCCCTATTTAACATCTTTATGGAAGTTAGAAGCACCATCGAAAGTAAGACTCTTGTCATGGGTGGCGGCCAATGGACTGGTTAATATAGGGTCATACTCCAGATATGGATCCCATGTTGACAATTGTCAATATCATGCTGCTATTTATGTAAGTAGAATTCAGTATCAACAACTGATTTGTTCTTCAGTTGTTGGTATGCTAGAGGAATACAACTGAGATGGAAATTACATTTCCTGATCTTCTCAGGAAAAGATAATATGAACCACAGTTCGAGGAAGCAAATCAAAAGTGGAAGGCTCATTGGCAAGTGTTATATTTGGAAGTAAAGGAATTCCCAATTGTTTGAGGACAAATTTTCTTCACAAGCTGATTTGTGGAACAAATCCCCAACATTAACATCTCTTTGGGTTTGCAATCGTTCCTTGTCACTTGGATACACTATTGCGGATTGTTGAGAGGGTGGTACAATTTTGTGGAATTTTGTATAGTTATGCAATAGGTTATGATATATACAAACATCAAAAGAAAGCTTGTCAATTATTGTATAGGATACTGGGTAATGTACTGAAAAGGTACTGGAAGTACGGTTTATATAAATAAATGAATGTACCTTTTTGTTTTTTTCTGGAAAAAAAAATCCAGTGTTAAAACTTTAACTAGGTGTCAGAGCACTTTTTTATTCCCTTCCTTCCTCTTTTTTTCTATTTAGTTTGGCTGGACAGTTAATCTCTAGCATTTCTTTCTTGACCAAAGTGATAACTTATGGATAATAAATGACTTTGTGCTTGTTCATGAAAAGATGAACAGATTCAGGTCTACTTGAGGCTGTTTTTTGTTTAATGTCAAAGTTAGTCTTTCCTAGTCAATCCATGCGGATTCTAAAATTTCTGTTGAAGTTGTTAACCTTTTTGATCATTGATATACTTCTAAAGCAAGTTTGAAGGTGATAAATGGGCTGAAGAAAAAGTTTTTCCCCCCACCTGTGATATGCATGATTTCTATTTTGATGGTCATTGTAATATTCATGAGAACATCATGAGCATACCACAAGCAGTATCAGTGGTGGTCACAAAGGTATAACTTTTGTGAACATGGAAATAAACCAGTTGAGGTCGAGGACACATTGATGAAAAATATTGGGATAAATTATAAAAATTTACAAATGCCAACCATGCAACATCAACAAGTATCAGTTCTGATGTTGGTGTTTCTTTTGGAAATGGCACATACTCTTCTGATTCTCATCAAGACATGTAGAACCAAATACTTAGTCCATTGTAACTCAAGTATCTGCTTACCAGTTGACTGAGCTCTATATCTTCTTCAAAATTGACTCGGGCACAAGCTCCCATATGTCTAGTAATTCTTCCTCTTTCATATTTCATTAATCATTTCTTCTCAATCACATATTTCCTTGTAGATGGATCTTTCTTCTTTTGCCCTTGGAAAGGGTGATCTTCACCTTACCAAGTCTTTAACACTATCTTCTGGGGTTTAAACTCATGATTTTCCTTCTAATTTACCATCAGTGAGCTAATTCATTATTTAGCAACATTTTTTACAACTCAATGAGAATTTCAAGATCACAAGACAAACAGTGATCAGTTTTGGGCTTGAACAAAATGATCTATATTACTGTATCCTTTCTATTCTCCAGTTTCAACAAAAGCTGCTGTCTTTGTTCTTAAGGCGTTGTCATATAGGTCATCTTTCACTTGTCAAATCACATTAACTGATTTCCACATTGATTTTGGTCTCTAGTTAGCCCATACAAATCTGGGTATCCCTCCAAACTGGGAAATTTTCTTTGACTATCTTTATTTGTCTATTGTTGGGTTTATTTTTTTTTTTTCTTTTCTGGAATGGCTCGGTTCTTGTTATTAAAGAACTGTTTTGAATTACTTGAAGCCCTTTCTACTTTATAACTAAAATTCTTACTCAATTTGGCAAGTGTATTTAAATGTTACCATCTGACAATTATTTTGAATGTAGTAGACTAATCATGTATGCATAATGCATCCCTTTGTATTTAATATCGCATCATTCATCATGGTGCATGCATATCAATGTTTGCCATGTCTGTTTCTAAAACTTATCGGGCTGCTGCTGTTCCTACAGTTTATCATTTAATTAATCAGATGCCATCATCAGTCTTTGGAAATCAATCACCTTTCTCTTTATTATATTCTAATCGACCAACCTTTAAGTTCCCTCCTCAAGTGCTAAGTGTAATTCCTTTGTTGATGTAGTAGGTCCTAATCAAGATAATTGCCCCCTTGTTCTAATAAGTATGTTTTTCTACGTTGATCCAGAACTCAAGCAGGTTAAAGTGTTATTGTCTCATTTTACGTCTCTACATTCGTGTTTGTTGATGTCACCTTCTTTGAGCCCACCCTTTTTTCATCCCGTGTTCAGCAACTTCAAATTGAAAGTATCTCTTCAAGGGCATTTTTTGTTTTCATGTGCACCCATGGGCCCTACATCAGTGAGTCAGTAAAATCAGTCCCATTGGGACTTGCATCAGTGGGTCAGAAAGAGATAGAGATGCAAAGGTAGAAGAGGAGTTGAGAACAATGCTGTAAACATTGCCACAAGCCCTCTCTTATTTGCTTTATACTAAATGTAAAAGGCTCAAGATAACCTACATCTCTAAATACCATAACTATCTATCTAAATACGCCCAAAACACATAAGTAAGATAATCAAGGCATTCTCCGCTATTTCCAACATTAATGGAGTCTAGTAACATACTCTTGAGCATTAAGCTCAGAATCACAATAACTACGAAAGGGTGAACATAAGTAACATCAATTGATGGTTCCAAGAAAAAAAAAATAAGCAACATGTTGCTTGTATAAAGGGAAAAAAAGCAATTTGGCATGAAACTGGAATTTTACAATAAAATGCTACATGCAGTACATGATGAAACAAAGTCAAAGTGTTCATATTAACTTTTTTCTCATCACCAAAAAAAAAACAAAATCCTTTGGCCAATGGTTTAATTTAAAACTATCTTCTATAAGTTGAGTTTTAATTACTAACTGATTCTGGAAAAGAATTTATAACAATATAATTATGTTCATTCAAGTCTCTGTCACTATCAAAAGGCATGGATCAATTATATTTCTTTCAATAAAACCTCAACCACCATCAAAAGGGTGTGGATTCTTTCCGTCCATGTTTCCACCTAAATATATGGATCAATTCTCATTCACATGATTAAGATAGGAAGTCAAACACTGCAATCAATCATAATCACTTGCATCAAACTTGTGGTACAGCTGCAGTGGATCATGGTGTTCATATTGTGTTCTAGAAGGTGGGGACGCTCTCTTAGGGTAGGTTGTAGCTGATATGTTTTCAATAAATGAGAAGAAGCTGAAGGCTCAGCCGAAGATTAATAGAATAGAAAACAGTGGATCACAGCGTCCATATTGTTTTCAAAAGATGGGGATGCTCTCTGAGGGTAGGCTGTAGCTGTTTTGGTTTTAACGAAATGATAAGAAGCCAAAGGCTTGGCTGATGCTACAAATGCCGTCCCATGTGTTGTTTTTTGCGACCATTCCAACAACCAACAACTAAGACCACCCACCTCCTAAAACACACACGCACACACACACAAAAGGAAAGGAGCATAGAGGAATACAATTAAAATAAAAGAAAAGTATTTAAAACATAGATAGAGACAACACAAACAATGTTTTTACCTCTATCAGCTATGATATACCATTCTGATTGTCAACACCTTGATTTTTGCAATATCAACCACTATTTCCAAATTCTTGTCAAGATAACTGATGTTGCAAATAAGTTTTGTTGTCTACATTCTTAATAAATGAATATTTAACATGATTGCAACAGTAGCCCAACGTTAAGTAGCCCAGTATACAGGTGAGGATCACCCTGAAGTGAGGATACAACAATTATTTCCTTCTAATGGGGATAATTGTGCGTCTAATGGTGTGCATGGGTCAGCAAGCTTTATTCTTCTTACATGGGAAAGAGGAAAGACCGAAAATTTGAACTTGCCATAAGTTCCCATTAAAATTCTAGAACTAATTTGGAAATTTTTAATTTGACAAGAATATATATATATATATTCCTTTCGTTTTTTAATGTAAACAATATTTTAATTCGTTTCAAATATTATTATTAGTATCAATCTTTTTTTTATTATGAATATGCATTCTATACTATTCTATATAGTATTTCTAAATTATATATTTGTTATTCTTTTTTTTTGTGAGAAATTGACAGTGTAGAGAAGTATAAAAAATTTTCTTTAATTTTCATAAAGATCTATGTTTTTATCTAGATAAGTTGTAACAATCTATTACATAGCTAACAGATTTAATTGTCTAAAACACTCCTACATTATTTAATTATGTAATTGTTCATCATTGAGAAGTATAAACAATTTTATTGGAATGTTATAAAGGACTAGATTTTACTTTTTTTTAAGATTTAAACATAGATTAAAACAACAAAATTATATATTTCAGGTTTTAATTATATAACACTCCTAATTCTCCAATTTTAATTGACATAAAATTATTTCTCTCCCTAAAAGATCACAAGTACCACCATCTATATATAAAAATTTTGAAGGCTCAGAGAATGATGCCAGATAAGGTATTGGGTGTTCTGATCAGTGATTAAAGAAACAATTCAAGGTCTTCTTATCTGTAGGTGTGAATTAGTTTGGGAAACTCTTAGCATTAAACTAAAAATAAAAATAAAATTTAAAATAAAAAAGCAAGGAAGTCTTGGTTCACAACTGCTTTAATTGATCCTAACACCCTAAAATCTTGTGGAAATCTTTAAATAAATATGAATAACACAATAAAATAAGTGCAGCTTGATACAATGGAACCTTCTGGCTCATAACAAAAGACTTGTCTTTTCCAAAAGCAAGGGGTACCGTTCATTTAACATCTAATCTTAGTGAATAAGAATCTATAAGCTTCAAAAAGAGTTGTGATGCACAATGTTATAAGGTGCCTGACACAGGCTGCTAACATTGGTAATTTTTATTGATTATCAGCTACCTTTCTTCAAGTGTATTTCATTGTAAAACAACATAATTTTGTGTAACTACCCCATTTTATAGGCTTCATGCTAGCATTCAAAAACTCAACAAACTAAAGATTACTTTGTGGAAGCAATTGAATTGCTTTTTAACCCACCAATTAACACCCAAAACCACATCTAGATTCACTCGCTAAGCCTGCAATCTTCAAAATATGTGTTGACAGTGACTTATATTTCTTTGCAGACCAGGGACAGAACCACTTATAGTTTAACTATAAATTTTCCAAATTCACAATAAAATGGGATACTTCAGAAGTGCAAAAACTCCTTAACCGTATACGAGAGTATGAGACACGTGATGTGACACTATGAACTTGTTTATCTTGAGAACATCTAGAACCTTCATCTACACCCCTGATCTTTCACAAACTTGTTGACAGTGACTAACTCAATTCTTACGTTTCTTATAGTTATTATCGATTAATAAACAAATGAACAACACAAAATCGAAATAAGAGATCAAAAATCACCAGTATAGATGAAGATCATGAAGACACATTGATCGGCCAAATTAAAAGAATAAAGAAAACGCGACGAACCTGAAACAGATGGAACGCCCATGTCAAGCCCCATAAGATCAAGAGCCTTTCCGATCTCTCTCTTCCCGACCTTCCCCGTCTCCTTCTCATCCAACTCCGTAAACAGATTCTCCGCCAACATCGCGAAATCGTCTTCATCTTCCAAACTCATTCGCACTAACTTCCCATCCAATATCCACACCGCCAACGGATCATCTAATAATAATATCCACCAAAACACAATAAAAGAAAAAAGAATTATAAATCATAATTCAAAATTCAAAATGCGAAGAAATTTTAGAATACTTAATCAATTATTACGCGCGTACCATCGAGTTCATCGGCGATGGCGTTTACGTATTCTCGGAGCTTCGTCGAGGCTTCGTCTCCGTCAAGTCGCCCGTCACGGAACGTAACGGCGTCAGTGTTCATTCGTTTGAGAGCGTTGGTCCTGAACCGTTCGGGCAGCGTTAGTCCAAACAGCGTAGAAGACACTGCAGCCTCTGCAGCTTCCATAACCTGAGCTCCTTCGAAGACGCCATTAGTGTCGGGTAGACGGGGCTCTACGGTTCTCAGAGTTGCTCCGTCAAGCACCGTTAAACCTCCGTCTGACATTTTGGTTCAGAAACAGAAAGAGAGAGAGAGAAGGGAGGAAGCGTTTGGACGCGCAGAAATTCTCTTTCTTCTGTTTTATCGCGTGTTGATAGACCTAGGTGCGAGTGAGATCGGAAACCATTCAACATGCTGTCCGAATATTACCGATCCTGTGTTGTTACGTTTATGGGATCATTTCTTTGGTGTTTTGATTAAGAGTGTTTATGGGTTGGTTTGGGTTGAGTTTAAGGTAAACTCACAACCTAATCTAAATAATTCAAGTTGAAAAAGTTTAAATCCAACTCAAATCAATTTATGATTAAATTCAATTCAAACAGTTAAGGTTCGATTTGGGTTAGGGCAATTTATCCGGTTGGTTCGAATTCAATATTTTTTATTATATTTTAATGTTTTCATTATAAAAGAACTATTAAATTAAAATTTTTTGTATATTTATTTTTAATTATAATTTATAGTTAACTCATTATACATACAAAAATAATATTATTTTTGAAATCTTCTTACTACTTTAATTTACACAAATTTAACATTATTAAAACTTAATAATGTCATCTTTCAAATTAAAATTCTTTTACTGTGAAATCTATGATTTTATAGAAAGAAAAAATAATTATTATTAGTTTTTAAAAATAATAGATGGTATTTATATAGAAAGAAGATTTGATATAATATAAATAATCATATCAATTTAAATAGTTACTTATAAGTTTATTATTTATATATAATAAAAATATTTTAAAAACTTATTTTATTTATTTTTAAAAGCATTTATAATTAAAAAAAAAAAGAATAAGTAAGATTGGGTTGGGTCGGTTACGTTCAGATTTTTAAGTGTTCAACCTGCAACCCAACCCAAATACTTCGAGTTAGACATTTTAAAATTTAACTCAACTCAAATAACTAATGCAACCCAACCCAAACCAACCCAAAAGGTTCAGGTTGGTCGAGTTGGGTGGGTTGATGAACACCCTTAGTTTTAATTGTTGAGGTGAAAGTCAATGGAAATCTATGACCCAACGATTCACGAAATTACAAAAATGTTGTTGGTTTTTGGAATATTTCATTGAGGACACTTTTTGCCCATTGTATCTATTTACTTTTTTTTTGTTATAAATAATTATATTAAATGTCAAACCCTTAAATTTTATGATGTTCAAATTAACAAGATTATTAAAATATTTTTAATTGTACTCATTATAATTGTAATTGATGTAATTCTCATTCAAAAAATTTATATAAATAGATCTCATATCTCATAAAAATTATGAATAAAAAGAATAGTTTTCTTTAAAAAAATTTTAAACTCTCTGGTACTTTTAAGTAGTTTTTATTTATTTTTTATATTTTTTATATTTTGTAATTAGTTCTAGTTAAATTTACAACACGTTATCAGACAATCACACTCTTTCTAAAAAGTTTAAAGATCAAAAAAGTTACTTCAAATAAATAAAAAGGTCAAAGGTAAAAGCTTGAAAGTATATTTTATTATAAATTTAATATGTGTAATTAATTTTTATATTATTATTTGAATGATGCATATATTTTGTACATAAACAAACTTATTTATATATAATATGTTTAATTTAAATTATATATAATATCATTGAGTAAAAAAGTATTCTCTATAGTTGTGTATCATACGATCTTCTATATTAGAAATTAAAAATTAAAATGTGACAAATAAATAACTTATTTGATATATTATAAATTATCCATGCTCTATTTTTGAATTTTATAATACAAATAGTACTATAGGTTTGAATTAATTGTAAGTAAATCTTATCTCAAATAAAGTTAAATATTAAAATAGAGATAAATTATCTTGTCCTAAAAAGCTTATTATTTAAAAAAAAAAAATTCTATCTTACCGCTCTTTCTCAGGGGTTGTCCTATCAACTCATGCAAGTAATACATTTTGAAAAGAAATTCAATATGTGAGCATATGATTTATATTTTTATTGGTTACTTTGATGATGTTAGCTTTAATTTCAAGATAAAATATTATTTTTTGTGTTATTGATTAGTCATTCATATATTTTTTTCTTATTAAAATTTTGTTGTAATTATATATACATGTTTATTTGTAAATCATATATAGAGGTGAAAAACATAGATATTTAATACTTGGAGAAACAAAAAGGCTCGTATATATCATGATTTTCATGAATATAAGAATTAAATTGTTCATTTTTGTGCAGAAGTGAAACATAAAATATTTTAATTAAAAACTTATTATTTACATGTAAGTAGTATTGCACATTATCTAAAATGAATGTTGCATTAATTAATAATTATTAATATAGATGTGGATATAATTGTTATATATGAAAAAAATATATGATAGAAGTTGAGGTTGTCTGGACTCCTTCTAAAATGATTGACATAATAGTCAAACAATTTTATTCCTCAATCAAACTTACTGACTATTACTAAGCCTTACCATCAAAACATTTATAGTATTCAAAGTGCAATAATAACAATTTAAGCAAAATAATGTAACAACAACGGTAGTCTTTAACATAAATTACATTACAGAATCCAGTTCAACTTTGTATTTTTTTTAAAACTTAAACATAGTGATTTAAGATACCAAAAATAATAAAATAACAAAACGACCTACAAGGGATAGATTGAAAAAAATAACGCACATAGCACATTTTTCCCTTTGTCTACACGGAAGGAACCTAAAATATTAAAAGTAGTGAGCTCGATATCCACATGAGCCCGACGAATAGCAACAGATATATCTACTTAAGTTTAGCATTCTACATGCAATGCAACAGACAAATTTTCAAGCATTTAAATGAAATGCAACAATGAATAACACGTAAAATTACTTAAAATAAATATGTAGTAGCCTAATATGCTATGAAATATACCATGAAGTATGTCATGATTTAAGGGTCCAGTATTTAAACTCGACACCTTTCTTTCACTTTAAGGATCCTTTTGTTATATTGTCATTCAAGACAAATATGACCATCGTCCAAGCCATACTGTGATATCAATCGACGATCCTGGCCTACCGACCAAGTGGTATAATCCTTACCCACGAACCAGCAGAGTGTGCCATGCACCACTCTAAATATATCCATAGAGTGTACCACAGTACCACTCTATCTCAAACTATCACGATTCAATGTTTACACCTCGGAACCTTTCATCATTAGGCAAGGTCAGCACATCTGAAGATCTGTTGATTAGTGCTACCTCAGAGCTATCACGATCCAATCCCGTACCTCAAAACCTCTCATCATTAGGTCAGATCGGTACATCTGAAGATCCGTCGATCAACTCTATCTCAATGCTATCACGATCCAATGCCCACACCTCGAAACCTCTCATCATTAGGTAAAGTCGCCACATTTGAAGATTCGTCAATCAGCTCTATCTTAAAACTATTAAATCCAATGTCTGCACCTCAGAACCTCTCATCCTGAGGCGAGGTTGGTTTATCTGAAGATTTGTACTCATATCCCAGGCCTCATCTCAATCAGAGTGGCACAATGGTCAATGTTGATGAGTCAATATTATCCCACATTTTGACACCTCGTCCATGCAAGAAGCTGACCATGTAACACCTTGCCTCCCATGCCCAGGCCCATGTCATCTGACAGCATATTTTTCTTCCTCGATATTGTTAGGCTGCCCGGGAGGCGGGCCTATAATACGTTATCCTTTCTCCTTTCTAAATCCCACATCTATGAGATTTCGTGTGCTCAT
>JAJIYU010004020.1:0-25275 GCA_030144865.1 Tinospora cordifolia
GGAATACTTGTTTTAAGTTTGAATTAGACTGCATTACTCACTGAGCCGCCGTGGACAATTAGGCTCACTACTCTAACATTTCAGGTTCTTCAGCCGTGGATAAGGGCAAGGAAGTGGTCATTGCGTAGGACTGCCCTCTCTTACTCTTTTGGGTAGGATTTCTTGTATTTTCCTTTTCTGTTATTATGTTTTGAGAGGTAGAACTATGTATAGGGGTGAGGATAGCCTATATATAATGAATAGTCTCTCCCGTTGCTACACATGTGTAATGACCCGTTTTGGAAATATGAAGTTCTTATTGGTGTTCACATGTTAAATTCTTCCGCATTACCTATGATTACTCTGATAGTGTGTGATGTAAGTAGTATGATTGAGGCTTAACAGTGTCTTGGCAAGCTCGGCTTGCGAGCGGGTTTGTTGGGATACTGTGCTGGTCGGTTCGCCCTTCATCCTAGGGAAGGGGTCCCGACATTAGACTTATCAAGTTTCATATAAATAATTCATCAATTTCTTAGATACACCAAGAGATATCAATAGCAGATAAAACATAATATATCTCATCAAAACTCATAGATTAAACTGAATAAAACTAGACATAAAATGTTCAATTAATAGTCTAAAAACAAGTCTATATGGGCCAATACTAGCTTCTAAACAATAAGACAAAACCAATAAGAAGGGATCATCTGCCCATCGACTAATGTTCATAGACAGAAATAGAATAAAACAAATCACGACCTCCCCAAAGAAGTTTGTGAATATAGGATTAAAGATATTTGAAAAACACCTCCTATGCACCAACTAGTGTTTCTTTGAATTGCATACGATATTTTAAGAAGCAACAACTAATGTGTAGAAACGTAATGCAGCACAGAATAGATGATTAAAGAATAAATGTTTAAAAATAAACACAACTAAATTCAAAGGATGGTGCATAATTTTCTAGAAATTTCATTTTCTTTTTACTAGTATAACAAAATTATTTAGCAAAACTGAAAAACAACTAAAAATAGGATATCATAAATCTAAATTCAAATTGCAACTATTATATTAAAGAGTTAAAGGAATAATACCTCTCCAAATCAAGGCCTCCAACACCAAGAACATAATCTAAATCAACTTTGCCAAATTGGGTATGCTTTAGATGAGCCATGCCATTAATAGTCTTCACATAGATGCAGTCTTGGTAACAATCAAATAATCGATTAACAATATTATCATGAACATGATAATATTGTCCAAGATAATTAAGTGCCTTTCCAATGAAAGGTATAAAACCTAGAACAAAGACCCCATTTCATTGAATAGATTATTCAAAGCAAATATACATTTAAGAGAAGAAAAGCACTAAACTAATGTCCTACTGTTATTTCAGAAAATGAAATGTAAATGTCCCTATTCTTTTTTTGAGGATTGAGCTTGAATAAGCCTTGTGTAATACCCCAACTATTTTCTGTATATATATATGTATGCATATGTCATTTAATTGATTAATTGGTATAGACACATGCATAGATATTAATTAGTACCTAAGTATGTGACACTTTATTGGTGCATATACGTATACATATATATTTGTCATTGATATGCAACTAATTCATTAGCGTAGAAGTATATAGGGATATGCATTAATTAATATTAGACATATAGAAATAATGGGTAAATATACTCTTCTCTATTTAAATAAGAAAATAATATTTTGAATAATATAATTAGTATGATATTAATATAGAAAAGTATGTGTGTAAAGTATTAATTAGATGCATTCATGAAAATAATATTTTATTTAGTATGATATTAAGATATGCATATATTATATAAAAGAAAGTATATGTGTAAAGAAAATGCATTCATGAATATAATATTGTTATAGTCCCACATTAGAAAAATAGACAAAACTAGTTGAAAAATGACTCTATATAAACCTCCCTACTCTACCCATTTCATTCATCCCCAAAGCAAGAATTGAAATTCCTCTTGCTCCCTCTTTGCCTCCTTCTTGGCAACCTCAATCCTTGTTCTTCTTTTTTTGAGCTATTCTAAATAGCTTGTGAAATAATAGCAATGAAGTGCTACACAAGTTAGGAAACGATCTCGAGGTGAATTTCTTTCCCTTTCTTTTAATTTATTATTTCGATTTAAATAATGCTTGCTTGTTTTATTAGTTTGATTTTATTCCTGTCTTTTGTATTTATGTCATTCAATTATTATATTGTTTATGACCAAGAGAGTCTTCTCTGTAGTTGCGTCTTGTACGATCTTCTACATCAGAAATCAAAAGTCAACAATATGAATGTTGTACAGTTAGAGCTATTATTTATCATGTATCAATATGCTATTTATGACCAAGAGAGTATGCATTGTAGTTGCCTCTTGTACGATCTTCTACAATAGAAATCGAAAGTCAATGTTCGTAAATATGAATGTTATACGGTTGGAGTATTTAAATACTGTTGGAATTACTATGCTTTTGCACACAAAAATAAGATTAAATAAGATTTCAACCACATACCGGTACGGGGGACTTTCTGTGTTCCATGTAAAATTGGAACTGGCTGTTAATACTGACACCAGAATGGAACGAGTTTTAGGAATGATCTCACTAGAGATGCGTTTGAGTTTTAGAATTGATCTCTCTCCCTAGATTTGGAGCACAGAGGTTATTCTCATTCGGTCAAAATTACGACTGAAATAATATATTGTTTGAATCGAATTAATTCCTGAAAGTGTTTGATATGCTTGTATTATTTAATTGAAATAATAAATTAAATAGATGGAATGATTCACTAGGCTTTTTAGCTCACCCTCCTATTTTTCACATTTCAGGAAATTAATTAAATGCCAACTTGGAAAATTATTTGTCCTTGTTATTTATTTCATTGTAGGGCACTTGGGCTCCGAGCAAAATTATGTTTTCAAATTTTGAATTTATTTTTGCCATAATTGATCATTGTACTCAAAATTTTCGAATAAATAAATAAAAGATCTTATTTATTACGATGTCATTTTGTACATAAACTAATGTACACAGGAACCCTCATGGCACAGATTTGGGTTTAAGAAGAAGAAAATGTAACGCAGGCCCGTCTTCCGGGTGGCCCAAGATAATTGATAAAAAAAATTAAAACGTCAGATGACGTGGACATTGGGGCTCGGGAGGCTGAGTGTTACAAAGGTAGTATCATAGCCTAAGTTTTAGATGCCTTGGGTAGGAATTATAAAGAATTGACTAGTCAGATAAGACTATTTATTTAATTTAGAAGCCCTACCTCCTATTTTGAAAACTAAAACGATTTTGAAAAAAAAATTCAAAAAAGATATATGTTTTCAACGATTTTGTTTGGATACAAAGACTACGAGCTAAGCTGATAGTGGGTAAGCCTTGTCCCGAATAAAGCTAAACATTGAAAGGGAGATGGGTTATTCCGTTCTAGACAGCATGGTTGCTAAGCAAACTTCGGTCTTGCCGTCAGATCTGGAGGTTGTCCCACCAGCTCATACGAGTAGTCGGAGTTGAAGAACACACTTATTTTCATACAAAAGAAAACTAAGAGGTGGCAATTAAGGGTTGGGAATTCACTATGGTCCAAATGAGATGCCAACAAGGATTTGAGACCCTAGGTCTAGGAATGAGACCTTAAGAAGATATTTGGGGGTTGCCAAGGGTGGCATAGTGAATCATGAATAAACTTTTAGGGCATAAGTTAGAAATCGAAAATGCGTGAAAAACGAACACTTGTTTGGTCAAGCACGAGATCGGGAGGATCCTGTATTTTTGGTTTCTATGTGGTATGGGACGCATAGGAATTCAGGGGTACGGAAGAATCCTGAGCTCGAAAAATGACGGGCCATGTTTGGTGAATGATTGGTAGCTTTGGACAAACTTGTTTTCCTATGCTTGGCTAGTATGGGACAGTCAAGTACAGTGGCGCTTGGGAAGCCTTAGAAATTGAGACATTTGCAAAATTGATTGAGTGTAGTGAAATCTTTGGGTGGAAATCTATGTCAAAGGGCAAGGGTGGTATGAGACACATGAACCTGGTGGCATAGGTGGAAGCCTAGAGTTTTACTATGCTAGCATGAAATTCTTGAATAATTGAATGCATGATGATTTGACTGTTTGTATGAGACCAACTCCTACACCCTAAAACAAAAGTGAACTTAGAAGAATAAATTATTAGGCCACTCAATAGAACGAAAACTTAGAGACATGAATCTAGAGTCATGATAGAATGAACCAAACAAGAAAGGCAAAAACAAATACTAAATCGACATTAATGTGTAGATAATGGCCGAACCAAGGAGATATCCAACAAGAGGAGCTACATCTGATGACACCGACTCTCAAGAAGCACAGAACGGCGTGGTTGAAGCTAGGATGGAACATATGATGAATGAAGTCACCAGAAGAGTAATGGAACAAATAGAGAGGACACTGGCTCGAATAATACCTCAGGCAGCACCACAGCCTCAGGTACAAGAATAGGTTCCAATGCAATAGCCAATGTCGGCACCAGAGATTCTGGATCATTAGGAGGAACCAGAGGACCTAGTAAACAATGAACACAAAAAATTACTGTTAGAACTAAAAAAACTAGGACCATCACAATTTCATGGTACTACGGATAGCTTAACAGTAGATCATTAGTACCATGAATTTGAGGAATACTTGGATGTGTTGAGAGGAACAGGTCCTAGCAGAGTAGCATTAGCTACCCACCAATTTAAGGGAGCAGCTAGAAGTTGGTGGCGGATGGTAAAAGTAGACCCAACCGTCAATGTTAATTGAATGACCTAGGAAGAGTTTAGGGTGATATTTTACGAGAATTCTTTTTGAAAGCCACACTGACGAAGATGTAGGAGGACTTCGTTCAGTTAAAATAGATAGAGATGACGGTGGCCAAATATGAGGACAAATTTATCAAGTTTGCAAAATTTTTACCTGAATTAATCAGTGACGAGAAGAAGAAGGTCAACTGTTTTACCCAGGGTCTCAAGATTGAGATCCGAAAACTAATAAAGACAGCCTACCCAAAGACATACAGAAAAGTTGTAGACAGGGCATTAACCTTAGAGCAAGGGCTAAATTTCGAGCAAAGGTTAAGGAACAGGAACAAGAGACCAGCAGGTGATAGAAATCACCAGGGAGATCAGAAGAAAAGGAATGTTAATTAGAATGATGGAAATAAAATGCCACAAGGGCAAAATTGACCCAAAATGGAAGAACAATTAGAGCTGGCCAGACATCAAGGGCGGTGTTTCAACTGCAATCAGCAAAGGCACCTGTTGAAGCTTTGTCTTTGCAAAACCCAAATGCGATAGTAACAACAACCTCCAAATAATTAAGGGGGAGAACATAATGTACGTTCTCAACAACAACTGCCTCGAAAAAATAACAACCAGGGGCAAAATCAAAACCAAGGTCGGGCAAAAAATCAGAACCAAGGGCGGGGGCAAAAATCAGGCAAGAGTATTAGCTATCGTTGACGCCTCGAAAGATCAAATCCCTGTTGTTGAAGATATATTCTTGTTATTCAACATTGCTGTGAAACTACTATTTGATTCGGGTGCTTCAAAGTCATTTCTTTATGAAAAACTGGTTAATAGATTACAACTAGTAACAAAGACTTTGCCTACAACGTTGAATGTATCAACACGTATAGGAACTTCTGTTACATGAAAGCAAATGTGCACCTGTGACCTATGGTTTGGGATAAGCTGATTTTAGTAGACTTTCGTGTACTGCCATTCCATGGGTGTGGCGTGATATTGGGTATGGACTGGTTGGACCAGTATTAGGCACAAATCAATTGCCGCAAGAGAAGAGTGACCATAACGTTGCCCTCGGGAGAAACCTTCAAGATAAATGGTGATATTCAGGTTGCCTAGGAGCCCAGTAATGGCTATGTTAAACTGCTTAAGGCATAATGATGACCTAGAAAACCTCTTGGAAAAAAACTCTGAAGGACCAAAGAGATCAAGAGCTCAGAATTAGTTCGAGACTACGAAGACGTATTCCCTGATGACCTACCCAGACTACCTCTAACTAGAAGCATCGAGTTCAAGATTGAACTCCAACCTGGAACCAAACCCATAGTTATACCTTCATACTGTATGGCACCAGTAGAATTAATCGAGTTGAAGACTCAACTAGATGAGCTCCGGGAGAAAGGATTCATCAGACCAAGTAAATCAACTTGGGGGCTTCAATGTTGTTCATGAAGAAGAAGGATGGATCTATGGGATTCTCGTTGACTACCAAAAATTGAATCAGGCAACGGTAAATAACAAATACCCTTTTACCAAGAATAGATGACATATTTGATCAATTGAGAGGAGTCACTCATTTCTCAAAAATTGATCTTAGGTCAGGGTATCATCAACTGAAGATCCGTAAATCAAACATTCATAAGACTACCTTTAGAACTCGATATAGACACTTCGAGTTTACAGTATTGCCTTTTGGTCTAACTAATGCCCCGACAGCATTAATGGACTTAATAAAGTGGGTATTTAGGCAATATCTAGACTAGTTTGTCATGGTATTTATTGACGACATCCTAATATACTCCAAGTCTAGAGAAGAACACTTAGAACACCTGAGGATCGTGTTAGAAACACTCAGAAGACACCAACTGTATGCCAAATACAGCAATTGTGAATTCTGGATGAAGACGGTTATATTTCTTGGTTATGTAGTATCAGCAAAAGGTGTCTTTGTAGATCCTGAAAAGGTGAAAGCTTCACATATTGGAAACAACCTAAGACAGTCACCGAGATTTGACGCTTCTTGGGCCTAGCAAGATACTACAGAAGATTCATTTAAGACTTTTCCAAATTAGCAGAACCTATGAAAAAACTAACCAGGAAGGAAGTTTCGTTTGATTGGGATGAAAAGTGTGAAAAATCATTCCAAGAACTAACGAGGAGATTAACTTCGATTCCTATCTTAGTCACTCCAACTCATGGCATCACGTATGTTCTATACACTGATGCTTCACAAAACAGATTGGGTGCAATTTTAATGCAAGAAAGAAAGGTTGTTGCCTATGCCTCGCGAAAACTAAAGATCCATGAACGAAACTATCCAACACATAACCTAGAACTAGCAGCTATAATGTTTGCCTTGAAGATATGGAGGCATTACCTGTATGGTGAGAGGTTTGACATATTTTTAGATCACAAAAGTTTGAAATACATCTATACCCAGAAAGAATTAAACCTCAGGCAGCGTCTATGGATGAAATTCCTTAAAGGCTATGATTTTTAACTTCATTACCATCTAGGAAAAGCCAATGTAGTAGCAGACACCCTAAGTAGGAAATTCAACAAACAAGAGGATGAAAAAGGTCAAATGTATCAATTGATTGAAGATTTTCGGATGGGTGTGACATTGAATGAAGAACGAGCTTATCTATACAACATGTCTTGTCAACCAGATCTTCTGCATCATATCAGAGAAGATCAAAGGCAAGACAAATGGCTCAAAATGTTGATTGAAGGAATTCAACAAGGAAAACATACCAATTTTAGAATGGATGTCGAGGGTGCCTTAAGAATCAGAGAAAGAATTTGTGTACCACAATATAGACCGAGTAGGCAAACCATTCTAAACAAAGCCCATCAAACAAAACACACGATGCGTCCAGGAGGAGACAAGATATATCAAAATCTCCAAAAAACCTATTCGTGAAGAGGTATGAAGAAAGATGTAGCCAAGTATGTCTCTAAGTGCCTAACCTATCAGCAAGTAAAGGCAGAACACCAGAAGCCCTCTTGATTGTTACAACCACTCCCGATCCTAGAATGGAAGTGGGACAACATTGCCATGGACTTTGTCAGCGGATTACCTAGAAATCAGAAGGGGGAAGATACTGTTTGGATAATTATGGATCGCCTCACTAAAGTGGCACACTTCTTGCCCATCAGATCCACAGCAAGTCAGGCGAACTCTATGTGAAAGAAATTGTATGCCTTCATGGGGTACCTAAGACAATAGGGTCAGACCGAGACATCCGTTTCACCTCACAATTTTGGAAAAGTCTACAAAAGGAACTAGGCACTACACTCACCATGAGTACGACTTTTCACCCCCAAATAGATAGCCAATCAGAAAGAGTTATTTAGATGTTGGAAGACATGCTGAGGTCTTGCGTCCTTGACTTCAAAGGGAACAGAAGTAAGTACTTGCACTTGGCAGAATTTGCCTATAACAATAGTTACCATGCAAGTATAAGGATGGCTCCATACGAAGCCTTCTATGGGAGGCCTTACAGATCACCAACCTGTTGGGTTGAACTTGAGGACCATGTTCATACTGGGCCAAATCTTGTGCAGGATATGACCAATCAGGTGAAACAAATCCAAAAACGTTTGACAACTGCACAAAGTAGACAAAAAAGTTATGTTGATAGGAGAAGAAGACCTCTAGAATTCCATGTAAGTGATACAGTGTTCCTAAGGATCGGTCCTTAGACGGGGATCAAACAATTTGGGATCAAAGGAAAACTAGTGCCACGATTCATTGGACCCTTTGAAATACTCAAGAAAGTCGACGAATATGTGTAACACCCCGTAACTTCGTGATCGTGCCACGTCATGAGTGAGCAGGAGATAAATAACAATAAATAAATTAGAATCATGTGCAATTTAAATACAGATGTAGACTATGCTTAGCAGTAAATAAATTATTTCATAGCTCACTCGCGCGAAGACGCGAGTGATGCGAAAATGAAATAGATCATTTGACCAAAAAATAATAATAACAATAATAGTATGATGAAAACTATGGTTTATGTTTTATAGATATATATAGATAGGTGAAATAAATATTTTGGTATTTATTATGATTGGTGTCAATATTAAAATAATGTTGAGAATCAAAATTTTAAATTAGACATTCATTAAATATATAAATATGTACATAATAATATATAGTAAATGAACATCCAATGATAGCTTGAAAAGTGAAATAAAATATCAAAATTTTTGGTTAACGAAATTATTAATTGGAGAATAAAAATTTAATTGATGATTGGAAAAAAAAGGGGGGATCGGAATCTGTAGAAATGAGAAGAAGAAACAGGAAGGCAGAAGAAGGTTGGTTTGGGCGGTGAAAGTTTTGGGATTTGAGGACTCGCATGACTATAATGCATGCTCTATTGGACGGATGGCAACAACGAGCAAAAGATATTCAGGGCTTCAAATTTTGGTTGAGGAAGACGATTGAAAGAGGAAAGCCAGTTTCTCTGGTTTTGTTGCTGTCGTGGTGATGAAGAACCGAGAAGAAAGGAAAACAGAGCAAATGACGCTCTGTTGCTGCCATTGTTGCTGTTGTGGTTACCATTGCTGCTGCTGTTGCCCTGCAACTGCTGCTGCTGTTGACTGCCGTGGGACAGTGGACAGATGAAGACGAAGAAGGAGTGAGTGCCTGTGTGTGAAGAAGAGGAACAGAGCTGGGAGTTATAGTGTATTGCTGCTACTACTGCCGCTGCTCTCTGCTGCCAAACGGAGAAGATGGGGTGCGTTGAAAGAACATTGGGCAGTTGTGGTTGCTGGAAAATCTGGTAAAGAAGCTGAAGGGACGGAAGTGTGGAGAGGAAGACAGAGCAGGCATTCCGTGTTGCTGTATATTGTTGTATGCTGCTCCACGTTGTTGTATGTTGCGTTGCTGCTGGTCTGTGGAAACGAAAAAGAGGAGCAGTTGGTTGCTGCAACGAAGAAGAAGAATAGAGGAAGGTAGATGAACCGGAAAACAGGGGCTATTGCTGTGTTGCCGAACGAGAAGGAGAAGATGCAAAATGAAGAATGGTAGCTGCTGTTGTTGTTAGTTGAGGAAGAGAAACAAGGAGCAGTGCCCTCGGTGGACTGTGAAGAAATACACGAGCTGTCACCCTGTTCGGTGGACTGTGAGCAGTGAGTTGAGTGGTGAAAGTGGTAGATTGATTAGAGATAACATGGTGGCTTAGGAGATGATGGCTACTGTATACATAGTGTGTTTGTAGTGGCAGCGAAGAGCAAAGCATCTCCTACCACCAGTTCGTGATGTTGAGAATTGAAATGGGTTGTTTGGTGTGTCGAATTATCTAGTGGCGTTAAACTGATAGAGGCGACGAAGGTAATGGCAACAGTGCGATCTATGCAAGGAGCCACATGCGACAAAGAACATTTTGAAAGGTAAAATATTTTAATTTTGAATTTCATTTTAGATGATATGAAATTATCTTAAATAATCTAGATACGAAAACAAAACAAAAAAAATTTGAAAATTTAACACTTTATGAAATATTTTGGTAGAAACATAAGTTTCCATTCTAATTAACAAAGCTTAGGAAATTCAAAATTTTGATTAAGGGAAACCTAATTTCCTTATTTAAATAATAACTTATTAAATCAATTACGAAAATTGGTTTAGAATATCTATTTAACAATTTAAATTAAGTAGAATTTAATATTAGACTATTTATTAATTATTGAGCATGAGATAAATTGACTTAATAGAATTCGAATAATAATCTTCTAAAATAGAATTGGAAAAAAATAGATTTCTAGCACATAAATAGTTTGTTTAATATTAGAAGTTCAAAATTTAGTAATTCCATTCATCGAAGACACGAAAAATAAACCTTAGGAGTTAAGAGTCTTTTATAAGAAAATAATAAAATCTTAGGCCTCGAAACTGAACTTAGAACATCTAGAAATCTTATTTTGTTCGTAATTAAATTAATTATGATATCAATAAAATTATTCAAATTTCAAGGACTAAGTTAATTAGAAATTTGACTCTACGAAAAGGTTCGCAAGTAAATTATTAAAATTGTAATTTTAAACTATGAAAATTTAGAAGACTTGGAAGTATTTGAATTAGAATATACAAAATCCTAGAATTGAACAATGACCCAAAATCTATTGAAATTGATCTCGAGAATACGTAATTATTCTAGGAAGTAATTAAGTCTAAGAATAACTTGAATATGCTTTAATTTGAACTAGGAAATTAGTGAATCTCATTAACTGTGGAATTACAGATTATAGATTTTGAGTATGGAGGATTTCGAAGGAAAGCAAGGAGCCCTGAAGATTGGCGAAATCAGGTGGGCATGACTTCTTTTCTCATTTGTATTATACGGACTTAAGATTCGAAACATTTGGTTGAACAGTTCTAGGATTATTAGAATTTTGTTATAAAATTGATTGAACTTGTTTGGCGTGTTTGGATGATGGTGTGATGATTTATTTAAATTGTGTCTTGTTTATTTATAGCATGCATTAATAGGAAATCATGCATTTAGATTCCATTATTTACTCATGTGTATAGCCTGCATTATTTGAATTATTTTCCATGATATGCTTGATGGTTGGCATGATTGAAATTGTTTGTAAAACTAAAATAAGACAATGGTTTATTAAGAATCCACGTACCGGTACGATTAACGAGCCTGAAGCGAATCGAGGTGGCATCTCTTATATGTCATCGCTTGAGATTGTCGAGCTACAAGGCAAATCGTAGGTATTCCCACCCGGAGCTGACTGTGACAGCTCGAAGTCTTTGGGAAACGGTACGAGTCGCGATAACAACTGTCTCTTAGGCTATGATGTGAGTGTCGATTGATTTTAGATGGTTATTGGAACCCTCTGAGATTTGATTGGACACGGGGAATACCGAGAGACATCACAACCCTCTTCCGGCCTTAGACTCTGACTAAAACAAACGAATGTTTGAAACGCCTAATGTGTGAAAGTGTTTGAAATGTTTTGGATTGGGTCTGTATAATGCATGTGATGTGTAGGATCGATCCACTGAGCTTTTGAGCTCACTCCCAGTTTATTTTTTCAGGTACACCTGGACGTAGAATATGTTGACTTACGTCAAAAGACCCGCACTCTGATTTGGACACCTCATGGGGGAGGTCGTCCGGGATAGGTGACTTGAGGGTCAGGGTTTATGTATTTTACTCGATTGTTTTAAGGTATTTACCTTTGTTTAACTTTGATTGTTTTATCTTTCAATGACTTTCCTTGTTTAACGATTTTGGTTTAAATGAATAGTTTTAAAGTATTTTTCGCTAATTAATGATGATTTATATTGGAAAATCTGAAGAGTATTTTGAGAAATTTTCTTGATGTTTTTGTCATAAATAAATATCCACCCAGATATGAACATGAGAATCAAAATGTTATGAGTTTAACTTTGAAGAAAAGATTTTAACAAAAGAAAAAATTTTAGTAGCATCTCAATTTTCAATGGGCGACGATCCACACGTGAACAGAGGTCTGGTCGAAAATTGGGATGTTACAATGTGCATACGAGTTAGACCTTCCAAATCGAATGTCCTCAATCCACAATATAATTCACGTATCAATACTGCGAAAATATGAACCAGATCCCTCCCACATAATTCGATGGGAAGAAGTAGACATCTAAAATGATGCCTCATATAAAGAAGCGGCGGTTAGGATTTTAGACCGCAAGGTACAGAACTTGAGAACAAAAGATATTCTTTTAGTCAAAGTTCTCTGAAAACACCATGGAATTGAAGAGGCTACTTGGGAATTGGAAAGTGAAATACAGAATAAGTACCCAGATAGATTTCAAGGACGAAATATAGAAGCAATCCATCAATAGACACTCAAGTAATCTACCGATAGATTTCAAGGACGAAATCCCTTTTAAGGGGGTAGAATGTAATATCCCGACTATTTTCTGTATATATATGTATGCATATGTCAATTAATTGATTAATTGGTATAGACACATGTGTATATATTAATTAGTACCTAAGTATGTGATACTTTATTGTTGCATATACGTATATATATATTTGTCATTGAATTGCAATTAATTAATTGGCATAGAAGTATATAGGGATATGCATTAATTAATATTGGACATATAGAAATTTTGGGTAAATATATTCTTCTCTATTTAAATAAGAAAATAATATTTTGAATAATACACTTAGTATGATATTAATATGAAAAAAAGTATGTGTGTAAAGTATTAATTAGATGCATTCATAAAAATAATATTTTATTTAGTATGATATTAATATATATAGAAAAGTATATGTGTAAAGGAAATGCATTCATGACTATAATATTTTATTTAGTATGATATTAAGATATGCATACATTATATAGAATAGTATATGTGTAAAAGAAATACATTCATGAATATAATATTATTATAGTCCCACATGGGAAAAATAGACAAAACTAGTTGAAAAATGACTCTATATAAACCCTCCTACTCTACCCATTTCATTCATCCCCAAAGCAATAATCGAAATTCCTCTTGCTCCATCTTGGCCTCCTTCTTGGCAACATCAATCCTTGTTCTTCTTTTCTTAAGCTATTCTAAATATCTTGTGAAGTAGTAGCAACGAAGTGCTACACAAGTTAGGAACCGACCTCGAGGTAAATTTATTTCCCTTTCTTTTAATTTATTATTTTAATTTAAATAATGTTTGCTTGTTTTATTAGTTTGATTTTATTCCTATCCTTTGTATTTATGTCATTCAATTATTATATTGCTTATGACTAAGAGAGTATGCTCTGTAGTTGCATCTTGTACGATCTTCAACATCAGAAATCGAAAGTCAATATAAATATTATACTGTTAGAGCTATTATTTATCATGCATCAATATATTATTTATGACCAAGAGAGTATGCTCTATAGTTGCGTCTTGTACAATCTTCTACATCAGAAATCGAAAATCAATGTTCGTGAATGTGAATGTTATACGGTTGGAGTATTTAAATACTGTTGGAATATTTATTTACTATGCTCTTGCACATAAAAATAAGATTAAATAAGATTTCAACCACATATCAGTACATGGGGCTTTCTGTTTTCCATGTAGAATTTGAACTAGCTGTCAATACTGACACCAGAATGGAACGGGCATCAGGAATGATCCCGTTAGAGATGGGTTTGAGTTTTAGAATTGATCTCTCTCCCTAGATCTGGAACACAGAGGTTATTCCCGTTCAGTCTAAATTACGACTGAAATATTATATTGTTTGAATCGAATTAATACTTGAAAGTGTTTGATATGCTTGTATTATTTAGCTCACTCCCTATTTTTTCACATTTCAGGAAATTAACTATCTGCCAACGTGGAGAAGTATTTGTCCTTGTTATTTATTTCATTGTAGGGCACGTGAGCCCCAAGTAAAATTATGTTTTTAAATTTTGAATTTATTTTCGCTATAATTGATCATTGTACTCGAAATTTTTGAATAAATAAATAAAGGATCTTATTTATTATGATGTCATTTTGTATATATACTAATGTACACATGAACCCTTATGGATTTGGGTCTAAGAAGAAGAAAATGTAGCACGGGCCCATCTCACAGGCGGCCCAAGATTATTGATCACAGAAAATTATAACGTCAGATGATGTGGACGTTGGGGCTCGGGAGGCTGGGTGTGTTACAAAGGCGACATCCCAAAGCCTAAGCCATAGGCGTACCCCTCACGCCTCACCACCTGAAGTCTAAGCTTCGGAATGGTCCAAGGCTTATTCCTCTTCTGGTGTACACCTTCAGCAATTTGGAAACATGATAGCAGTAGGGTTTGTTTACTAGAAATGTGCATTATATCTCTTGTAAAAATTAAATTAAATGGTATCATAGGGCTTGAGGACTCTCTTTATTCATCATAGGATTTCCTCAAATAATGAGGTACAAGAAATAAAACAATGAGAATGGATAGCCCATTGGAAGCATGTTACAAACATAGAGTACCTGAATCAATGGCTTGTAACAAAAGTGGCTAGCCTCCTCATCACTAGCATTTAGATAGTAAAAAATTAATAAGAAAAAGACAATGCTCAAATGATCATAGCACATACTACATTTAACGTTACTAAAAACAAAAATTTGGAACCCTACAACAACTCATGCCCAATGCATCAATGTTTGTGCAACCCTGAGCTAACAGCATTATCAAACATTAACAAAAAGGAAAATGTCATTAAAAGAACCATGTTAAAGAGCCTCCTAAATCTGATCCAAATGACGTAGAACCTGATTCACACCAAAGCCACCAAAATCACCAGAGAGGTTCATTAGCAGACACTTCATTCGTGAATCTCACTAGAAACACAATCAAAGTGCATCATATTTCCAACTACAACGAAAAAAGTAAAAAGAAGACAGAGAAGAACCAGCAAAATTTTTCATTTTTTTGCTTGTACTTTTCCAACCTAGTATTATGACATTATGAACTAATAATCAGGATCGAAAATCAAGATGCTTAAGATCTTTACCTAGAATGAATAATTAAACAAGAAATCAAGATTTGAATACTTTTCAAGTCTAAAACAAAAAAAATGGAATTCGGAGGAAGAAAAAGCAGAAAAGAGTGCAAATGGACCAGAGATAGACACCTATCAATTAAGGTTACAGAGATCAGAACTCGAGCTTCAACTCTTCTTTTACGCCGATGAGTGGATGGAATGCCATTATTGATGATCTAAAAGGAGTCAAGTGTTAGAAAACTTGTCGGATTTGGTTGCTAAAATAACATTAATCAATTTTTTGCGACAAAAAATTATTATTTGTTCTTAGGAGTAATATTTTAAAACAAAAAAATTTATTGGAGTTTTGAGTAATTTTTTTTGTAAAAAATTATTACAAAAGTAATATTTTTATTGCTAAAAGTAATATATTGCAACACAAATGACATATTGTTGGTAAAAGTCATATTTAGCAACAAAAAATCATTTATTGCTGAAAAAATTGTTGTAGTAGTAACTCAAATGGCCATATACTACTAGCGGCTGCGAGGGTTTTCCGTGTGTGACTAAAATTCTCTCCTTGATGCCCTTTTTTTGAGCATCAAGTGAGGGGCTCCCCTTCCCTATGTGCTTACTAGTGAAAAACATATACTACTAGCAGCTGCTACTCCAAGGACATCATTATATATATGGATCACCTTAACTAACAAAAGCTTTGGCTATTAAAGAGGGGCTAACACGTGCTATTTTTGTTTGAAGTACGCCAAATTGCCAATGCAAGTGGAATCGGATGGTATAAATTTAATCAGAAGCACCAATGACATAGAATTGGGTAAATCTAATTTCATTTGACGATGTTTGATGCCACTTACAACGTGATCTGTGGTTGATGATGAAGTGGTCGTCAATTTTACCTCTATGTCCCGTGACAATATTAACATCACGCAACCTCTCACTTAGATAAACTGTTGGATTTAGAGGAGCAGTAGATGTAGATGGGAGACTTTCCACATAGTTTGTACATACGAGTTTGATTGCTAGTTGAAATGGGAACTTTCTTCAAAGAAAAAAGCTTTAAAAATTATTTACATGCTAGTAAATATTATTACAAAATAAAAGAAAAACTACTAGAAGATCAAGGAACTACTAGAAGACAAACTTGAGAAAATAGAAAATGGAGAAAATTTTTTATTCTCTTGATAATAGGTTGAATTTCAACCTTGGTACATCCTCTAAAATGTGAACACCCCTTTATATAGACTCCTGGTTATAATGGGTAAAAATATCATTTACAACACATAAATGTAATAGTTACAATAATATAAATGCCCTATAGGTTACAAAAAATGGTAAACCATAAACTTATTATAATTACGTATTAGAGAATATTAAATAGTGAGTGGTTACAAAGGTATTTAAGATAATTATTTATAACACTCTTCCTTTATATGCCTTTTATATGAGAATATGCCTCGTTAAAACCTTACTAGATAAAACCTAGTGGGACAAAAATCTAGTAGGAAAAAGAGTACATATTCGTTTGGAGTCTTATACTATTGTTAGGACTGCCTCATTAAAAACCGTACAAGGAAAATCCAACGGGACAAAACCTTAGCTAAGGGAAAAAGAGTACAGTGCACTAATCAATAACTCATCTTTATTTTCCCCCTCATGAAGACATGTGTAGACTTTCTTTTGTTGTCATACTTGAAATATCTTGAGCCATTGCATCTAAATCTTGTACTTGGCAGAACTTTTACGAACAAGTCTTCAAGATTTTTATTCAATCTTATTTGTTGAATATCAATTCCATTATTCTTCTGAAGCTCATATGTAAAGAAAAATCTTAGTGAAATACACTTGGTTCTGTCACTTTCGATAAATCCTTCTTGTAATCACGTAATACATGTTGCATTTTCTTCATATGATGTTGACAGATGAGCTTTTACAGTATCTTTGAATATGTTGGATCATAGATCTCAGCTATAAATATCATGACTTGTTTCATAGATTGTCAGAATCTCGCCATAACTTGTTTCATAGATTTTCATTTGAAAAATCTGTTTCGCCGATCATTATGAGATTGTAATATCAGCATAAGTGAAAATAGATCATCTTTGCAACCTTATTTTATGGGGATCCGATAAGAATTCAATATCTGCATTCTAGCCAACTTTGGTGTTGCTTTGCTTTTCTCAAAAATATAGAATCATATCATTTGTTTCTCAAAGATAACAAAGTATATGTTTAATGTCATTCTAATATCTTTGAGCTAATGGGAACTATATCTTGCAAATAACTTGGTAGATAAAACAATATCTAATCTCGTGCAATTTATTAAGAGCATAAGTACATCAATGGTAATAAGATTTGGTACTTCAAAACCAATAATTTTTTCATCATTAAGATGAAGTAGTTTTCGTCAACTTCAAATGACCTAATCACCATTTGGGAACTTAATGGATATGCTTCGTTCATCTAAAACTTTTTGAATAAACTTTTAGTGATAAACAAGAACTCAACTTAAAAAATTTTCTATTTGCAGGCTGAGATATAATCTTGTTTTTCTAAGATCTTCCATATCAAATTGCTTCAAATTTGATATCTTTTTTATTTCTTCACTAGTTCTCATATAGTCATAACATTCAAGTAGTAAATAATACAGATATACGCAATAAACATGAATTAATTAATGTAATTATAATATAAACACGTAAATATGATCACTAATAGCAATCAACAAATTGTAAGATATGTACATAAATAATCAAGTAATATATGCAATAATGTTAAATATTTTAAAATTTATATTTCGAAGCATTTGCTTCAAGCATGCATTTTAAATCATTTAGAAATTTTAATCCTACAGGGATTTTAATCCTTTTGGGATTTTCCATATATATCATCATCCATGGATCTAATTTCTTTAAAAATTTTCATAGAATATTCATTTGCATCCAATGCATCATACACTATCAAGTGTAAAATATTTCTCATTCGTCAATGAGTTTAAATTGCTCATTTTTAATGTCGACATTACTCCACAATCTATAGTGTGGGATCCTCATTTTATAAAATATCAATAGACACTTTGAAAGATTATAAATATCATGGGCAATATTCATTTCCATTTAATATTTTACGCATATATTAAATTTATGATATTTTTCACATATGAGACATACTTATGTATTAGGCATTTATATCAAATTTATTCTCTTTAGAGAAGTTTAATTTTTCAATGTATATCTCTTCAGGAGATATTTATGCCTCAGAATGCTCACGTTCCCAATTTATTTCATTCCATGAAATATTTAATTCCCAATTCATGAAATCAGAATATTGTTTTATTCTTCTTTAGGAATATTTTGCATATGTGTCCTTTGATTTGACTGGTCAATCACACTTCAGGTATATCAATTTTTCACAAATAACTTATGCATCAATTAACTGATTATATATTTGCACATGATTGATCTTGTGAACTAATTAATTTTCAACTTCTTCTTTGAAACTCATGTTCACATAGCTTCAAATTGCATTAGCAATTTTATATGTCATTATATCAAAATTGGGTTTCTTCCCCCTAATGACAAGAAAATTGTTTCACTGAATCATGACATGATAGAAACATTATATTTATAAGGTTCCAAATAAAATTGGTCAATCATGCCAAACTATAAATATATTTGTGTCAAAGAACATTTTGCTCTCAATCACAATATATTTCAATCGACCTCATATTTTAGTATAATAAACGAAGAGGAAAACTAATTGTTCTTTCAGAACAATCATTTATCAATCTTTAAGTTGCTCTTCAAGAGCAGTTATTGTCAATATACTAATTGTTTTTTGAGAACAATCTTAACAAAATATAGGACATTATTTTGTTACTGCAAACATACTGCATTTGTTAATATACTAATTGCTCTTCAGGAGCTATCAATAATTTTTTTTTCAATCTCAACATATTTTTATTGAGGCATGGATCAATCATATTGTGATACTCATATATCTAATCAATATAAATTTATTTAATAAATAATGCGAACACTTTAATTTCATGTGTCCCAACAATGACATTATTGCACTTCAAGAGAATAATAACAATTATAACCATGTTATTAATAACTATAACCATAATTATGGTTCTTGAAATTGTGACGACCCATGTTTTGATGTACGAAAATTTTCGAGTTTGATATATGTATTTTCGAAAATTTTAAATGAAATTCATGAATTATCTTCAATTTCTCCCAATTTTGAATTATTTATTGAAAAAAATAAGAATAATGGGAGAAAAATATGATTTTCAGGAGAAAATACATAAAATTACAAGGGAGATGTAATTTCTGGAGAGAAATGATTTTAAAGATTGATTGAGGAATTTTTAAAATTTTTATGGAATTTTTTGTGAAATTAAGGAGATTTTTAGAAGAAAAATATAATTTTTGATGGATTATTCAATTTAGGATAAAATAATAGAATAAATGAGAAATGATATATAATTGGAGATTCTGATGAAAAATGGTGAAATAATAATTTTAACAATTTTAGAAAAAAAAGAGCGAAATTTAGATGTGTGTGTGTGTGTGTGTGTGTGTAAATATATATAAAGGAAATTAAAAAAATAAAATACATAAATAATACAACAGACCGAGGCAGCCCAAATTCTTCTACCATATTCTAGAGCTTGTATCTCCTTCATTTAATATTTGTTTTTAGTGATCTAGAGCTTTTTGGAAGGCCCTTGCCACCCTCTACACATCCCACAAGCAGTTGGTTGAATTTCAAAACTGATTGAATCTAAAACGGCCAAGAACAATGCTGCTCAACACTATTGGAAACCCAGAAAAAGAGAAAACTATGTTGAATCAATATTTGGAGTGTTGATTCCTAAGCTATTAAGGGTCCGTTCTTGAGGTAAAATCCCTGCTTTTCTTCCTTATTACGTGTATTTCAATCTCAAAGTGGTAGAAACTAGAATCTGAGATCTTAACCATGTTTTGTAAAGTGATGAAGTTGACTGTCTAATCAATAGTTTCTGCAGAAAATAGACTTTGGGATCAGATTGGAAGCAGTGTTTGGAGTACCTAGAGAAGCCCGTTTGAGCTGAAATCTGAGGCGTTTAGAACCTCAAACTTGGGACTACGAAAAGGTATAAATCTCAAATCATAAGCATCTGTAGTTTGGATTGTTTATGCTTGCAAATATGTCCTGTTAGTTAGGTGTTTTGGGACTTAGAAAAATTTCTAGAGAACCTTATTCATTATATGTTTTAGAGATGTATTTGAGAGTGTTTATGATTATAATTGCTTATTGTTTTGGATAGGACTAAATTAATCAGAGTTTTATGATGTAAACCCTTACAAAAACAGTAAGAAACAGTCTCAAATTGATGTTAGAACAAGAGTAGATAAGCACTTGAAAACCATAGGAAATCTAGACCATTTGAACAATCTATTGCATGATCGAAAAGTAGAAGACTAGTTGACTAACCAAATGTAGGTATTTTGAGCTAAAATTTGGTGAAGAGGTCACTGGACATATAAAGATTATGTGCACAAGTTTCAGGCCATTTTGAATTTGGAAAGTAGGTCAACCAATTCACTAAGTTAGTGCCTATCACAAGGAATACGGGATTTCACAATCCCTGTTAATGCATTTAGAAACCTTAGTAAATGGTGTCCAAAAATCATGAAATAAAATTTTCGTAACTCATTAGGCAGCATAGATCAAATGTAAAAACTTTTGCATAAATCGAACAATTGGATTGATCACAGAAATTTCGAAAAACTTACTGTGCAAATAGAAAAAAAAATCCAAAATTGAGAGTTCTTGTTAATTCAGTTGGAAAACCTATTAAAAGAAGCTAAAAATCAAAATATAAAATTTTGGTAGATATTTGAAGGGTCTAGATCAAATCTAAAAAATTTCACGCAATTCTGACATACAGATTGCTCACAGCAAAATTGACAAATTTGTTGTACAAATTAAACAAAAAGGCTTGAAATTGGCTAAGTATGGAAATTTGGGGACTTTGACTTTTGAGTCAATTTTGAACAATCTTGATCCAATTGACCCAACTTGACCAAAATTGACCTTAATTGGTCATGTTGACCAAGTTTGACCAAGTTGACTAGGTTGGACCAATAGATCGAATTCGACTAAAGTGAATTCGGACTGGCCAAGACTAATTAGGGTTAAGGAAATAATAGTTAAGCCACATTTGTTGAAGAATTGAAGTTTAGTTTAAATAACGCAGATTCGAGTATATACTGTGGGACTGGGCCGATTGTCGACGGGACATCGATACGCGAGACCTGAGGTGAGTAGTTTGATTTAGACATTACTTTAACTTGTATTCTTTGCATAAGATATGTTTGAAATGACATTGATTGAATGGTTTCATGAGATTTGAGTACATCAACTAGTTTGCAAATATATATAGATGTACATCGATAGTGAGACAATATGCTTAAGGTCGGAGCACGGGGTCAGGGTACGATGTGATTGAGATTAAACTCGAGGTTCGAGCGCGGGGTTAAGGCATATGATCAATGCGCCTAGCTTCTGACTCACTCGAGTGACGACACTTGAGTATCGAGGGCAGGGTTACGGTATTCGAGAAATAAGCCTAGCCTACGACCCGCTTAAGTGGTCGGCCCGCTTAAGTGGTTGGTAAGCTTGACTTTGGGCTTATAAGTGTTAAGAGGTGCGTTCATTTGGCTAATGCATTTTACAAAAATTCCACACCCCTTTGGAGTATGTCCAAGGTGGTTAAGTGGGGGCAGTATTAGTACAGTGGGCCTGTAACACCCCAACCCCCTAAAGACAGGTTTAAGCTCAACCATAAGGTGGGTTGGGTCCAATGTTACATTTACAAGTACACAACTTGCATCATTTTCTTTTATCTCAAGTCTTATTATTTCTCAATGAGCACACAACCCAAATAATTTAATTCTAATTTAATAAGACTATTACAAGAGAGATAAAAGAAAAACTTCAATCTTTATTTATTGAATAAAATAAAGGGATAGATGCTTGAAACATTGAATTAATGAAAAGGGGAGTACATAACTGTAAAATTTAAAAGTAAAATTCAGCAAAAGTTTTTATTCAAAATTTGGGCAATATGCCCTTACGAAACTTTCTAAAAATAGAGTTTTTAATCCTTTATCAAGCTTGATCATGTATTTCAAATTCCTAAAAAATAAAAGGAAGGGGTGAGCACATAACCTAATGGATCATTCATCAAACTACTAATTTACTAATTCAAATCAAAAGTATATCCAATTTCAATCGCTTACAAGCATTAAGTTTTTCAAACAATATCTTGTTAGTGTTGTATATTTAACCAAAAGGAATTTTTAATCCTTTGATGTTCTCCATTAAAATACTCCTATTCTAGGATGGAATGACAATTCATCTTGTCACATTCCATTGGAAATAATGATCATATGTCCACATTCCAAGTATTTTGAAACACATCCACACTTGTGATGTTACTCATATACATTAAATATATGCAAAGAACACTCATAGCATCACTTAGACTACTATGATGGTACGTGGTTTTTATCTTCACTTTCTCATATTTAATTTCAAATAAATATGAAACAAGATCATAATAATTAATATTAGAATTTAAATAATCAAGAGAACAATACATAGCATGCTTAAAAATTCAATAATAAGCCTAAGCATGGTTTCTAAGCATGTTATGTTATCATGCATGAATTAAAATATGAAAACATGTTAAATTGAAAATAAAACTTGATCAAACATGCTTCAAACTGAAATATAAACATGTTAAAATCTAAAAACAAACATGAATATACTAAAGACTTGAAGTAGTAAAAAAGGAGTTCTAGAAATCCCCTCCAACTTAATTCGAGTTTCTTTGTAGAATCCGGTAGAGGTTCCCCTTATCTACCACTTTTAAAACTTCAAGAACTTCTAATCACCAACAAAAATACTTCAACAACTCTCTAAAACACTAAAAATAAGAACTTCTCACACAAGAAAGAAAAGAGATTGAGAAGAGGTGTCAAGAAAAAGGCAAAAATAAGCAAAGAGGGAAGTGTCAACTCTTTACTTTGGGATGAGATGAATGTGAGCAAGAGGGGGTATTTATAGGTGTTCCTGAGCACAAGGGGGGGCCTCTAAGGCAACTAGGGCAGCTCACCATGTTTGGGCATGTTTTCAAATTCATAAGGGGATGGTTTGCATAAAGAGGTCAAGTGTGCTCATAGTTAGTAAGTGGGACCACTAAGGTTTCTAATCCAAGTGTGAGCAAAATCTTTGAACCTTATTTGATTCTTTTATGTAACACAATTAAAGGTTTAGAATACATTATGATCTCTCTTTGGACGTCCTCTATTAGTAGGGAAACATTCTAATATATCGTGACTCATAAAATCAAAAAAGTTTCTAATATGGGGCACACAAAAACAAAGCTTTGGAATGTTTCACTAGAAGAAAATGATGATACAACAATTAAAGTTTTAGAATACATTTTGATCTCTCTTTGGACGTCCTCTATTAGTAGGAAAACATTCTAATATGTCGTGACTCATAAAATCAAATAAGTTTCTAATATGGGCACACAAAAACAAAGCTTTGGAATGTTTCACTACAAGAAAATGATGATACAACAACATCAATTCCACAAAGTGCAACAACAACCGTTTTAATAGAAGGCGTACAACAACGTTCATAAAATGTTTGTTGTAAAATCGCTTATATAAAATCTGTATGACAACATGCACCATCGAAACGTTGTTGAAAAGGCCATTACAACGAGCATACGAACGTTGTTCTACGTTATTACAACAATCATAGTTGTTCGTTGTCGAATGACACGTTCTACAACATTCGTTAGTCGTTTGTTATTAAAAGAATATAAGTTATTACAACATACATTCATGAACGTTTTCTATAGCCTTCTATAACAACGTTTATTTTACCACTGTAAACGTATTACGTTATATATATACATACGTTACTCATATGTTATACCTATATAATACCACTAATGCGTGAATAATGGTATAACCCGTGAATGGTGGTATAATATAGGCATAACGATCGAATAATGTGCATATAAAGATACAGGGATAATGATAGAATAATGCGTGAATAATGGTATAACCCGTGAATAGTGGTATAGTGTAGGTATAATGTCAGAATAAGGCACGTATAAAATGTTGGGATATCGATCGAATATTGCGTGAATAATATATTAGGTATATATAACACGTGAAATGTTGTATAATGTAAGAATGAATATTCAATAATACACGTATAAAAATGTAGGGATATCGATCGAATATTGCGTGAATAATATATTTGGTATATATAACACGTGAAATGTGGCAATAACAATCGAATAATTAATTCATGAATGATGGTATATATAACCAGTAAAATGTAGTATAATGTAGGGATAAATATCAAATAACGTGTGTATAAAAATCTAGCAATAACGTTCGAATAATGAGTGAATAATGGTATAAATAACCAATGAAATGTTCTACAATGTAGGGATAAAGATCGAATAATGCCTGTATAAAAATCTAGCGATAACAATCAAATAATGCATGATTAATGGTATATATAACCCGCGAAATGTGGTATAATGCAGGGATAAAAATCGAATAATGCATGCATAAACATATAGCGATAACGATCGAATAATGCATGTATGATGATATATTTATATAACCTGTAAAATGCAGTATAATATAGGGATAAAGATCGAATAATGTGTGTATAAAAATTTAGCGATAACGATAGAATTAATGCATGAATAATTGTGACACCCCCGGACCCCCCGGACCTGAACCCGAGTCCACTCGTGCGCGCGTCACGTGGGGCCAGTGCTTCTACTAGCGCTCCCGTCAGCTCTCTGCTGTGCGCGCGGGACCCTCGATCTCTCTGAGGGGCTGATCCGCCGGCAGTCCGGGGTTGCCAACCTTTTTCTACACGCTAAACCCAAGTCTCAATTTTCAGCAAATGAGAAAACT
>JAJIYU010004021.1:0-25378 GCA_030144865.1 Tinospora cordifolia
ATGAGGATGCAGACTGGAGACCTGAGGATGTAGAGAGAGAGAGAGTGATATTTTTGTTTAACTATCTCTCTGATTTTGTACAGTCTTTACAATGTTTATTTTGAACTTGGGACAGAGGGCCATGTATATGTTTTTCTATATATTCACAGGACTGTTTACTATTTTGAGCACTGTTTTATTTCGATTTATAAACTGATGATTTTTTTCGCGATGGCATGCTATACAGTGTTCATGATTTTGAAAGATTTGATCCGAAAATGCTTCCGCTACTATTATCTTGATTTCCAGTATAAATATGATTTTGAACAACTGGTGAATCTGATTTGAAACTAACTGCTTAGTGAAGCATGATAAAAATGAATATTTGAAATCAAAGAAATGATTTAAACCTCGTGTATAGAGGTAAAAAGATAGACTGACGACATCTACCGCACGCCCGGGGCCTCGGCAGACCACGCGCCGAGCTTGGAGCCGGGCGACGCCCGACTATGGGGCCACAGATTGACAGACACGACGTCCGGTCTGGGGGTCAGGGTGTGACAATAGTGGGCTTAGGAACCTTAGTTATCAAGCAATTTGCAAAATTGTTTGGGGCGGCTCTGTTTTGGGTGAAAGCCTAAGTGGAAGGGGTAGAGTGGTATGAGACACTTGAACTTAAAAGCTTAGGTGGAAGCTTGACACCTTGCTGTGCTAGCTTGATTGTATTATTTTGTGATATGCACACCTTACTGTTTATTTGCTTGGAGACCAAATCTTGTACCCATGCATGAAAAGAACTTAGAAGTAAAACTTTTAGGCCATTGAATGGATCAAGAACCTAGAAACATGAATCTAGAGTAATGATAATACGAACATTTGGTGAAACAAATATTGATGGGTTCGAAAAGGGTGGCAATGTTCACGCTTTGTTTTAATGGACCGGCCAGAAGTTGGTGGCATATGATGAGGATAGACTCCAACCTAGGCGTTGAGAAGATGAACTACGAAGAGTTTAAGGAGATCAACTATAAAAAATTTTGTTTGGAGGCGACACAGAGGAATTTGTAGAAAGACTTCATCGGGTTGAAACAGAAGGACCTAACTGTAGCTGAGTACGAGAGAAAGCTTATTGAATTAGGATAAGTTTTCTCGGGAGGTGATTAGAGAAAAAAATGATAATCGGTCTGCTAAGGGACTCAAGATTGAAAGCCACAAAGTAATAATGACCTTGGGCCAAAAAAAAAACTTACATGGATGTTGTGGAACGAACTTTGATCCTTTAACAGGAACTCAACCTGGAACAAAGGTTGAGAAAAAAGAACAAGAGACCTAGTAATAAAACAAAGAACTTAGAGGCCTAGAAAAAGAATAAGATTGGTGGAAAGGCACAACAGACTCAAAAATAGGGGCAAGATAAAGATGAACTAAAAGAATAGGCAAGGAAGTAGGGACTATGCTATGTGTGCAGGCAGAACTGTCATTTGGCAAAAAACTGCCCGACTACACCTGCCCAGGCTCCTCAGCCACAAAATACTTAGGGAATAGGTCAAAATGATCGTTCTCAGGGCAAACACAACAAAAGCCAACCAAGGGCAAAATTAAGGTCGTGAGCGGAACCAAGCTAGAGTATTTGCTGTTGAAGCTCAAAAAGATTAAGACCTACCCTAGAGACCCTATATAAAAAATATTAGCAGAACTTGATTAGCCCTTTATTTAAAATTGTTATATGTTAACATTTATGAATTTTAAGTGTTGATAAGATTTTGTACCTATTCTTTTCAATAAAGGAAATTTATTCCCTTAAGAATCCTTGTTACAGTTTGAAGGTTCAAAATAGAAAGTCTGAGAATAGAAAGTGTTAGTAATAACTCGAGGCCTACCGTGTGGTCGAGTCAACTAAGACGGAGGTGTAGTATGACAAAGAAACTTTTATCTTCAAATAGATTGAGAACTTTATGTTGGGTATGACCCTAAATTAAAAATGAGTCTATCCCTACAACATGTCGTGCCCACTGGATCTTTTGCAATCAGATCGGGGGTGAACAAAGGCAAGATAAATGGCTCAAAAGCCTAATAGAAGAAATTGAATAAGATAAGCATACTAACCTTAGGTTAAATGCTGAGGATACCCTAAGACATAGCGAGAAAACACTGTATGGCTAATTGTGGCTCATTTCACTAAAGTGGCTTAGTTCTTGCCAATCACATGCACAGATCAAGTCAGTAAGTCTGAGAGAGTCACTTGGACATTAGAGGATATATTGAGGTCTTATGCCTTAGACCATAAAAGAAAACTAAAGAAAGTATGAACCTGACATTCAAGATGATGTTATTTACGAGGAAGCAATAGTCAGAATCCTCGACCACAAAGTGTAGAGTCTAAGAATGAAGGATATTCTGTTGGTGAAAGTCTGTGGAAGCATCACGGGGTGAAAGAAGCTAATTGGGAACTTGAAAGCAAAATGAAGACCAAGTATCCACACCTATTCAATTGAAATCTTGAGTTATGTACAAATTTCGAAGAAAAAATTTTTCTAAGGAGGGTCGGTTGTAATACCCTGAAAACTCTGTATTTAAGTAAATGAAATGTAAGATCAATTCAGTGAAATTGGGTGCAAAATTAAACTAGACTCATTTTGGGCCTAAATTTTGCAGGTTTTCCAAAGTCTCATTTGGTGACCCTTAGGTACCCAAAACAACTTAAAAGGAAGTAAGGTGACATGAACCAATTAATTAGACAACATATCCAAAAATTAAAACAATCGGTTAAGATTAGGGTTTTTATTTGTCAAACACCCTTGAAGGGGTCTAAATTAGAAAAAATTGGCATTTAGGATACTTCGGGGAAATCAAAATGACTCCAAAAAAATGGCATGACATGAACTAAAAAATTAAACAACATAGCCAAAAAATAGGACAATTGGCCACCATTTGAATTTTCGTTTCATAGTGTTTTCAGTGGGTTCTAAATAAGGAAAGCAAATGAAAACTAATTTAGCCAAACTATATATTGAAATTTTTATTTTTTTCATGTGATTCCAAAACTATAGGTTATAAATCATAATTCTTTGTAAATAAGGAGATTTTAATTGTTATTAAATTTTTGTGGACCCATGAATGCATGACCACCCCTAAACATGTGCAAGTCACATGGGTAGAGCACCATGATCATGTACACCCCTAAACATGGTTTCCCTACTAATAGTGTAACACCTCGGCTCCCAAAACATTCACAATTTCTACATTGATCTCATACTTAGAGATACATATACATACATGTCATTTTTGTCACATGACATAATCGAGAACCAGGATATTACTTGTTTCACACATCAATAATAAATCTCCTGGTCCCACCAGGTTACATCCCTCAAAATTATATGAGTAAATAAATGAATAACAAATAGTTTTATAACTAAAAACATGGGATGTCATGTTTGTTTAATTTAACCCAATAATAATCAAACTAACATCTGGCCTCATGGCCTTATTTTAAACAACAACTCAATAAATGAAATAAAGGGAGATTCACTGACTACTTGCCTAACTAAAAACAATAATAAACTTATGACTAAGACAACCTCATCAAGGAGGTATATCACTTATTACACTCTACTTTGTCTCATCAACGGCAATGCCCAACTACTGGGTACCTGAAAAATAACAAATGGGGTGAGCTCAAAGAGCCTAGTGGATCATACACAATACATCTCAAGCATTATTAACGTCAAAACACAAAATATGCAAACACTTATCAAAAATTAGGTGTTTCAAGAAATTCAATTATTTTTCAGTTGACATTTAAACCAAAAGGACCATCCTCGGTGTTCTCATCAAAACAACGAGCGCCCAGCACTAATGACAAGGAGGGGTCATGCCCATCATCCAATGTCCTGGAACTAGGGTCCAACCCAGTGTTTCATTTCAAATATAATATCAATTTCATAATTTGAGAACACCCACAATGATAAATTGTGACTCGCTGAGTCGGTACGTGGTTTAATTCTTGATTGCAGTGATCTAAAGTGTTTAATAAGATCAAGTTCTAGCATGTTCGATGTCTTCTACTTTCCACACAAAACCAAAAATATTGTAAAAACATAAATTCAACATGTGCACAATTATAACACATGTTATCCAACATATAAGGCATATCACTCAACATATCATTCATTCAATCAATCACAATAATGACATAATCACACCCTAGCATGCTCCTAGGTATTCAATCAAATAAGCATACAATCATATTCCATATTTAAAACTAAAATAATATGAAAGAGCATGCTAATCATTTCCGATTGTTAGTATACTTCCTCAGTTCCTGCTCTTGTACACTATCAACTCGAATGTCGTGACTCTTCAATCTAAAATATTTAACATAAGTAGTTTTAGTAATTGAACATCATATAATATTTTTAAACCATAAATTTACTAATTTCTTAACAAACATAACAAACAGTGCACCATTCACCTTTTAAGTGCATTTAGTGCGCATTGTTCCCATGTTCGGTAATTGAACTTAACTTATCCTTTTTTTTTTCAATTATGAACACTCACTATATAATTACTTTTAAAGCCTTTTTAAACCCTCTAAATCCATTAAATATTTATCCATGACCAGCATGCGTCATGTGCATTAAATCATAGTCGTTTTCATGATTTATACGCATATTCTTAAGATTTGATGTATATTAAAGTCTTACACCCATTTCTAGCCTTTTAAGCATGTTTAACCATTAATTTCCAGCAAGCTACCTTGCTGGGTTTTTATTCATATATGCATCACACAACACCCTATTAGTGATCATGCTTAAACCATCTCTTAAACATTCATGCATCCTATTTATTTCATGCATACGGTTCTAATGGGTGTGCTATTTTATAACACTCCAATATTATCCTTACATGTAACTTAGATCCCCATTTTTCAGCAACCTACTTGTTGGTTTTTTGACATCTAAATGTATGGAGCTCTCACAAAATTTGCAATTACACTCAATTGTCGCTTAAACATGCCAATACCCTAATTATATCATGCATACATGCCTTGTTTGTATGCTTTATCATCATGCCTTAAAAATCATAATTTTGTGCATCTATATTCATGATTTACCAGCAACCCTACTCACTGGTTTTTCATCAAATAACACCTTATTAACATCACTTTACCATATATATCGTTAATCTATACATGCATCATGCATAGTTACTAGTTTCATGAACATACATGCATATTTGACCCCTTTTCCCATGTAGAATTTATTTCCTTCAACCTTTCATGTTTCCATAGACTTGTAACCCTCTAAATCATAAGATTTATTGTTGAAAATAAAAAAGTGACCATAAGAAAGGAATAATATCATTATACCTTACTATCATTGCCCGGAACGTCTTGTTGATGATGTATGCTTCAAAAGAGAGTTCTTGGCTCTTCTTTGGACTGATTTACATCTATGTTTTGATGATGGAATTAGGAAAATATTTCAAAAATTTTTTGATGGAAATAATTATCCAATTAAGAGGATGAAAAGAAACAGAAAACAAAAGAGAAGAAGGTGTACTGATCATGGTGTAAATTGATACCTTATAGCATGGATTGTTGGTGATTCGATGCGTGTAATCTCCATTTTTTATAACCTTTCTCTATGGCTAAAGTTAGAGGACGACTAGAACAAAAGATGGAGAAAGAAATCAACATCTAAGGAGTGGAAAAGAATAGAGAAAGAAAGAAGAGAAGAGATAGTGTGGCATATTACCTTGTAGAATCGAATTGAGGTAGTTCTTGGCCCAAAATCTCAAGTTTTTGTGATGTTCTTCTTGTGTTAACTAGGGAGGTCTATCAGGGTCAATAGAATAGAGAAGAATGTCAACTTTTGGGATGAGAAAAGATGGGAGGTGCCACTTTTAGTGTTGGATAAGAGTTGGGATTGGTTTGAGAATGATAAGAAGGAATTTGAGTATATTTAGGACATTTTTATTGTAATCTCTACTAGAGTTTGATTTCTATCCAATTTCTCCTCTTTTAACTCATTTGGGACGTCCAAAGGTTTCATTCCCATGTCCAAAGCTTGCTTTCTTAATCAACTTTTGGCCCACATACTTGCCCCATGTCAGTTTTCAGCGATACACTGTTTTAGGTCGACTAATTATACATTTGTTTCTCATTTTGTCTATTAATTATTTCCAAGTACTTATTTAATTCTTTTTCCACTTTTTTTACTTGTTTAAATCAAATCTTATTTGTGATTGTTGGATTTACTTTAGGTGCCAAATTTATATATTTTATTAATAAATTTTTATTTTATGTACAATACACTTTATGTATACATATACTTGATTTTATTGAATTTTACTAAATAAATTCTAATATTTTTTAATAAAATTTTTAGGTCTTCAAGTAATGTTCTATTTTGTATGAATTATTCACAAGTCACTTTATTTGTGTACACGTGTCAGTATTTAGGTAAAATGACCATTTACCCCTAGGTGATAAAATTACCGTTTTACCCCTTAAGGTCAAATTTTACCTCTTGGGCCTTAAGAACTTGTCTTTGGTTTTTCTTAGCCCTGAGAATTAAAATTTATACTTTTCAAGTATTTTATTTTATGTTTATTTACTTTAACTATTATTCAAAAAGTTTTATAAGTTTTTGGGATGTTATAGATAGAGGATGTCCAAGAGAGATTAGAATGTATTTTAAACCTTTAATTATGTTCACACACATAAAAGAAATAAATAAGGTTCAAAGATTTTGCTCACACTTGGATTGAAAACCTTAGTGGTCTCACTTGCCCAACCATGAGCTCACTTGCCCAAACCATGAGATTCACTTGCCCAAATCAATGCAAAACATCGTCATTGTGTATGGAAAGATTCTCATTGTGTGTGATGTCCAAACCGTCCCCATGGCGCTCAAGAACATCTATATAAACCCCCTCTTGCTCACATTCATCTCATCCCAAAGCAAAGAGTTGACATTTTCCTCTTTGCTTGTTCTTGCCCTCTTCTTGACACCTCTTCTCACTTCTCTTTTTTCTCTTGTGTGAGAAGTTCTTCCAATATTTTAGAGAGTTGTTTTCATTGGTGGTTAAAATCTCTTGAAGCTCTAAAAGTGATAGATAAGGGGAACCTTTGCCGGATTTAACAAGAAACTTAGATTAACGTGGAGGGGATTTCTTAAACCTCTACTTTGCTATTTTAAATTTCTAGCATATTCATGCTTGTTTAAATTTTGAGTTTCAGCATGTTTAATCGTATTTTAATTTCAGTTTAGCATGTTTTTATATTTTAATCACTCATGAGAGCATGTCATGCTTAGAATCCATATTTAGGATTTAATTAAATGTTTCAAGCATGCTATATGATGTTTTCATGCTTTCTTGGTCGTTTAAAATTCAAAAATTTATATTTTAAATTTCTTTTATGATTATGTGATCTTAAACACAAAAAAGTGAAAATAAGAACCACGTACCATCATAGTAGTCTAAGTGATGCTATGGGTGTTCATTACATATACTTAGTGTGTATGAGTAACATCACTAAGGGTGGATGTATTTTAAAATACTTGGAATGGGGACATGTGATCCTTATTTCCATTGGTATGTGACAAGATGAATTGTTATTCCATCCCAAAATAGGATTATTTTAATGAAGAACATCAAGGGATTAAACAACCACTTTTGGTCAAATATACAACACTAACGAGATATTATTTGAAACACTTAATGCTTTTAAGTGATTGAAATTGAATGTACTTTTGATTTGAATTACTAGATTAGTAGTTTGATAAATGATCAACTGGGCTATGTGCTCACCCCTCTCTTTTTATCATTTTCAGGAAATTGAAAATATGGTGGTAATGGAAATCTAATAGTAGCTACATTTAGAAAGTTTCTATTTTTCTTTTTGGAAAGTTTCTTTTTTTTTTAATATAAGTGCATGTTGCCCACTTTAGATTAATTTGACTTCCGCTGAATTTTATTTAAAATTTTAAGAGTTATGTACTCTCTTTCAAGTTCTAGTTATTTGATTTAAAGTATGCAATCCTTTACTTATTTGAATAAATAAGAGTTTAAAGTATGTACTCTTTTATTTTATTAAGTAAATAAAAAGCAAATATTTCTTTACCTCTATTGTAATGGTCTAATTAAATTTAAATAATTGGGTTGTGTGCTTATTGAAAAGTAATAAGACTTGAGATAATAGAAAGTGATCCAAATTTTGTACTTGTGAATATAACATAGGACCCAATTCGCCTTGTGGTTGAGCTTAAACCTTTCTCTTGGGGGGTTAGGGTATTAGATGCGAACCAAGACCATGGTCCTCCATGAGTGGAAAATAGTTTCCTCGTGGAAGATTGTAATCCTACGTCTTGTGGCCTTACATTAATACATGAGAACCAAGGCCACCTTGTGGGGTCCTGCGATAAGCTTTACCAAAACCTAGTTATGCAAAGAGAAACTGGAAAGTGCTGCAACACAAAACCCTAACCCTACACACATGTGTGACTTTCAATAAGAGAATTGGAAAGTTTCCAATTCATCGGACATTAAACCTACCAATCTTCAACCCCTGTAACTCTATATAAAACACCCCTGTGCTAACATTCTCTTAAGAATTGATATGTTCTTCTTGTTCTCTCTCTGCCTCTCTCTTGGCATTCTTTCTCTTTTTTGGGACTGTTCTAAATAGCTATTGGGGTAGAAGAAATGCAGTGCTACAAAATTTTGTAGCAGTTCGAGTTGAAGTAATGGAGTGTTGCTAAAATTTCGTGGTAGCGGTTGGAAAGTTCTAAAAAGGATTTAGCTGAGGCTTCAAAAGAGTGAAAATACTGAGGTGGAAGTGATTTTTGAGTTTTATCTTATTATTTTGATTTCAATACGATGTTCGTGCTTGAATATACATGTTTTATCCTCATTGGTTATACATGCCATGCTTAGACTTTGCATTTTTAAGATTGCATATATGTTATGTGTTATTATGATCCTTGTTATGTTTTTAATATGTTCACATGCTGAATTTAATTATGTTGGTCTATTGTTTCAGTTTCGTCATACTAAATAAATGATTAAATGAGATTATAACAACGTACCTACACAATATTCCACAAGGATTACTGTGGATGTTCTCAAGATGTGAACTTTGAATTTGTTTCTAGTTTACATGGGTAAGGTCCCAAAATATGTAGGTGAAGTCCTGAATCCAATGAAATTTTGCATAAAGGATTGCCCTTTTTCTTCTTAGACAAGTATTTTGATGGGAACCCCAAGGTTAGCCCCCTTTGGTCTTTAATAGAACTTTAAACAAGAAATTGATTGAATCGCGTAATGTTTAAAAGTATTTATCTTGAATGTCTTAGTTAAATATATGGAATGATCCACTGATTTTTGTGCTCACCCTTCCATTTTGTAACTTTTCAAGAGATTGACAAATAGAGGCAGCATGATAGCGATTTAGATAACGTTTTCCTTAGAATATTTTATTTAAAAAGTTTTATTTAATTGTAATGGCATGTTGGCCCTATTTTATTATTTAAGATTTATTTCGCCGTAATAAACTCAAAAGGTTATGTACCTTAAATTTTTGAAATAATTAATGGGATAATTTAGTTAATGATTTTTAAGTGTCATTTTTGAATTATGTCATGAGTAAGGTTTGTACCTACTATTTCCAATAAATATATTAAAATTCAATTGAGGTCTTTTGTGCTTAATTTAAAAGTGTTAAGAAGTTTCCAATTATATGATACTCAGAAAACCCAGATAATTGCGATAAAAATGGAAGGTGTGAAAAATAGAAATAAGATGACACCGGCCCGCCTCCCAGCCAAGTGGTGCAGTCCATGTCATCCCTCTCAAGCAACCAAGAAGGAAAGAATCAAATTCAGGGGAGGTGGGGTGTTATACGTAGCTTCTATTTTGAAATTAAAAATTGTTTTTGGAAAGTTGTTTTTCAAAAAGGAAATATATGTTTTCAAAAGGTTTTCTTTGGAATTAAAGATTACAATTTAAGCTGATATTAGGTAAGTCTTGTCTTGAGTAAAGCTAAATATTGAAAGGGAGATGAGTTATCCTGTCCGAGCAAACACAATTATTTAAGCAGACTTCAGTCTCGTTGCCCCATCTAGAGGTTGTCTCACTAGTTTATACGAGTAATCGGAGTTGAGAAACATATTTATTTTTTTTAAAAAAAAATTGGAAGGTAGTATTTAAGGGCAAAGGAAATGTACTAGAGTACAAAGGTAGTGCCAAGAGTTGTACAAGAATTAGATAAGGGTTGAACCTTTTAACTAGGAATTGAGACCTTATGTCTAGGAAAAAGATCTTAGGTATAAACTTGGGTGTTGCCAAGGTTAGCATAGTGGATCATAAATGGAAACTTTTAAGACATAGGTTAGAGACTGAAAATGTATGAAAACAAAACACTTGTTAGGTAAGGACACGAGATCGAGAGAATTCTATATCTCTAGTTTCTATGTCGTATGAAATGCATAGGAATTCGAGGGTATAGAGGAATCCTGGACTTGAAGTATGATGGGCTATGTTCGGTGAATGATCAATAACTTTGGAGGAACTTGTTTCCCTATGCATGGTAGGTATGGTAAGGTCATGTATAGCAGAGCTTGGAATACCTTAGTTGTCGCGATATTTGCGAAATTGGTTGGGTGTAGTGAAATCTGAGTAGAAGTTTATGTTGATGGGCAAGGGTGGTATGGGACACTCAAACTCAAAGGCACAGATGAAAACTTGAAATTTCGTTATGCTATCATGAACGTATATGATTGAATGCATACTATACTTATTTAAATTCATGAGAATATCACATGCTTTTGATTATGAGACAAAATCTTGTACCCAACAACATTAGAGGGCCTTGAAAACCCTTAAACAGAACTTAAAAGAATAAACTTATAGGCCATTGAATAAATTGAGAACCTAGAGACATAAATCTAAAGTCATGATAATATGAATGAAAGGAAATCCTGAGGAAACAAATACTAAAAGGGTTTTCAATTTGTAGATAATGGTCGAATTCAAGAGATATGCTACTAGAGCTACCACGTCTGACAAAATTGAACTGTGAGGACAAGAAGCATAGAATGGAATGACTTAGACTCAAATGGAGAACATGATGATAGAAGTTACCAGGAGGGTCATAGACTAGATTACGAGGGCATTACTTTAGATGATGCCACAGGTGGTACTACAGTTGCTAGTGCAGGAACAAATTCTCATACCGTAGCCAGTGTTAGTACTCGAGGTTCTAGTTTGTTGGTGGGCCCGGAAGGACATAGAAGACAAGGAACAAAGGGATATGCTAATGGAGTTGAAGAAACTCCACCCATCCTAATTTGATGGAACTTCAAACTGCATGACGACAGATTACTAGCACTAGGAGATGGATGAACACTTGGATGTGTTAGGGACAATGAATCATTGTAGAATGATGCTGGCTACCCATCAATTCAAGGGACCAGCTAGAAGTTGGTGGCGAATGTTGAAGGGTGATCCAAACACTAATGTCAAGCAGATGAACTAGGAAGAGTTCAAGGAAGTGTTTTATGACAAGTTATTCCCAAAAGCTATACTGAGGAAGATGCAAGAAGACTTTGTTAGGTTGAATCAAAAAAACATGACAATGGCAAAGTACGAGGTCAAATTTACTGAATTGGCTAAGTTTTCACCTGAGTTGATTAGGGAAGAGAAGTTAAAGGCCAACCAGTTTGCTTAGGGTCTCAAGATTGAGATCCGAAAGATAATAATGACATTGGGCCTAAAGACTTACAAAGACATCGTAAAAAGGGTTTTAACGCTAGAACAAGAACTCAACTTTGAACAAAAGTTGAAGAAGAGAAACAAAAGGCCCAAAAATGACAAAGACCACCAAGGGGCAAAACCCAAGCTCGGCAACAACAACAAAATAATCAAGGAGGAGGACAGAATGAACACCCTCAATAACAACAACCCCGACAAAACAAGAACCAGGGACAGAACCAAAGTTGTGGGTAGAACCAGGCTAGGGTATTGGCTATGGCTAACTTTCAAGAGGAACAAGTCCCAGTTGTTAAATGTGGATTCTTATTATTTAATGTTGTTGTGAAACTATTGTTTGATTCGTGTGCTACAAAATCTTTTATTTTTGAGAAACTAGCAAATAGGTTGCAACAAGTAACAAAAACTTTGCCCATGACTTTGAATATATCCACCTCCATAGGGACCACTATTACCTCAAAAAGAATGTATAGCTATGACTTGAGATTTGGGGATAAACTAATCTCAGTAGACCTTTATATACTGCAATTTTATGGATATGACATAATCTTGGGGATGGACTGGCTAAACCAATATTAGGCACAAATAGATTGTCCTTAGAGGTGAGTAGTCATAACACTACCTTCGAGAAAAACCTATACAATCAATGGTTATATAGAAAGATTATCGAGAAGCCTAGTGATAGCCATGTTGAACTACCTGAAGCAGAAAGAGGAGTTCGAATAACTCTATGTAGAGGACCCTATAGAACAAGGAGGAATTCAAGACTTAGAAGTTGTCAGGGATTATGAAGATGTATTCTCAGATGACTTACTTGGCCTACTGCCTACTAGAGAAGTAGAGTTCAAGATTGAACTTCACCTTGAAAGCAACCTCATAGCCATACCTCCCTATAGGATGGCACCAGTAGAGCTAATCGAGCTAAAGACTCAACTAGACGAGGTCCAAGAGAAAGGATTCATCAGGCCAAGTGAATCACCCTGGGGAGCTCCGGTGTTGTTCATAAAGAAAAAAGATGGGTCCATGAGATTATGTGTCGGTTACCAAAAATTGAACCAAGCAACTGTAAAGAACAAATATATTTTACCAAAGATTGATGACCTATTTAATTAATTGAGACAAGCCACTCATTTCTCAAAGATTGATCTTAGGTCAAGATATCACCAATTGAGAATCTGAGAGTCATACATATACAAGACAGCCTTCAGGACACAATATGGACAGTTTGAGTTCACCGTGATGCCCTTTGACTTGACCAAACCCCACAGCATTCATGGATTTGATGAACCAAGTGTTTAGACAATACTGTAATACCTTGAAATAAATTGTATAAAATGAAATGGAATGATAAATGAGACCAATTGATCAAAAAAATTCATTTTACGGATTGATTAGCAAATTCATTTGCTCAAAAATCTCTTAGGGGAGTGAAAATTAAGAAAAGGAAATGAAATGAAATTTAAGAAATGACTCAAATGATCTAGGCATTAGAAAGTCATTTCATTTGGCCAATTCAGGGTTCATTTGCCTAATATGCTTCAATGGAATGGTAAATAGGAAAGAAAATGAAGAAAATCCTAGCCAAACATGAGATATAAATTTTTATTAAATTCATATGGACCCAAAAGTGTAAAATGTAGGCATAGGCATGTGCACCTCACATGAGACATCCTTGTACATGAGATTAGAAACCCTAACAGATGATCCCATGTACACAAGCTTCAATTATCATGTGTTTCTCATCTTAATGTCCAAGTAAACAAGAAAGAGAAGAGGAAAGTTTCTAAAACTTATTTGGGAAGTTATTTTGCTCAATAGAGAAAATAGAAATTCCAATGTGTCATGATCATGTGCAACCCAATCCCATGCAACAAAGACATCCAAGAAGTCAAAATAAGAAGGCATGATCCAAATTAAAAAGTTTCCATGCTCACATTATGGTGCCAAAATAAACCATGCAAAGTATAAAGTTTGTCTTTTCTTGGGGAGCACTCACAAGGAAAAGGAAATATTGTGTTTGCTCACTTGACTTCCAAAATTAGAAGTTTCTAATTCAAAATAGAAGGTCGTCAAATCTTGTTAATTTTGATGTGCACAAGAAAAGGAATTAATTACTAAAAAAATTGGAAAGTTTCCTATGAGGACAAATTAGAAAGTTGCTAAGATGATTCTTGAGCACAAAAGAGAATAAAGCATACTTAGAAAGTCTCTCACAGCTAGATTAACATCCAAACAAAGATTAACAAGTGGTCCAAGCCAAGATTGTGCTCACACACAAATAGGAAATCAAATAAAACTAATATCTTGTGTTCACACTAGGAATTGGAAACCAAATCGGCCCACATTCCAAACCATGTGCACACTCAATCTATGCATTCTAGAACGTCCCCATTGAGAGATAGAAAGATTCCCTAGTGTGAGAATGCCCAAACCATCCCCTAGTGGTCATTGAAACTCAATGTGAAGGCCCTCTATGCTCACTTTTCTTCATACCAGAGCAAGTGCTGACAAGTCCCTCTTACTCTTTCTAATCCTTCTTCTTGGCACCCCTTCTTACTTCTCTTTTGTTCTTGAGTGTTCCTAAGTAAGAAATTATTTTTCTTGAGTGGTTTAGTGTTCTTGAAGTGTTTAGACTGTGGAAACTATGCTGGATTTTCAAGAAACTGTAAAAGAAGGTGGAAGTGATTTCTAGAACCTCCACTTCATTGTTTTAGTTTAATAACATGTTCATGCATGTTTAAATTTTGTTTAGTATTCCTGTTTAGGTTAGAATAACATGATTTAAATTTTAGTCTAGCATGTATGCCATGTTTAATTGATCGAGCCATTCCATGCTTAAATTATGCATGATTAGGTTTACTTTATGAAGAATAATCATGCTTGATGTTTATATGTTGAACATGCTAAATTTATTTATTTTCTTTATGTTTCATGATCATTAGAACTAAATGAAAGAAGTTGAGACTAAGAACCACGTATTATCATAGTAATCTAATGGGATAGTGTTCTTTACATATAATATGGGTATATGATTTGTCATACTACGTGTAATGGACGTAGGACAAAATACTTGGACTATGAGCAAGAGACCCTAAATCCAATGAAATGTGACATAAAGATTTGTCTTTCCACTCAAATGGAGGTATTTTGAATAAGAACATCAAGGAATTAGAATCCCTTTCTGTCGAAGTTACAACAGTAACAACAAATTGTTTGAATTACCTAATTCTTTACAAGTGTTTGAAATTGAATGCGATATTAAACTAAGATAATTAATTGGTTGTTTGAAAAAGATCTACTGGGCTATGTACTCATCCTTTGTCTCTTATCTTTTTAGGGAATTAAATTAAACAATAAAGCATACAAAGGCTTAATGCTTACTTTTAGAAATTTTCTATTTTTATTTTAATGTAAGGGCATGTTGCCCAATTTTTGAATTTTTGCTACAAGTTTCTATTTTGAGTTGTGTACACATTCTTTTTAGACGTTTAAATTTGAAGTCAAGTACCCACTTTTATTAAATCAATAAAGATTTAGAAAGTTTTCTTTTATCTCTTGTGCAATTGCCTTAGTGAATGTTTTTAATTAAATAAGACATGAGATAATTGAATTAGAAAGACAAATCGTGTACTTGAAAAATGTAATACCAGCTTGGCCTGCCTTGTACATAGGTTTAAGCCAACTGAAATTCTTGGGGGCTAGGGTGTTACAAATACCTTGACCAGTTTGTGGTGATGAGCAAGCAAACAAGGAAACCAATAAGGAAAGTTGCCATGAGCACATATGGCATGTCCCATTAGAATTAAAATATGATTCAAACCTCTTTTGTGTTCAGACATAGTTAGGAAACAATATTTTACTCCTATCTTTGAATTAGAAAGCTATAGTGGTCTCAATTGCCAACCATGAGCACATTTGTCCTCTTTATGCAAACCATCCCCTTATGAGTTTGTAAATATGCCCAAAAGTTGTGAGCTGCCCTAAATGCCCCCTTGTGCTCATGAACACCTATAAATACCCCTTCTTGCTCACATTCATCTCATCCCAAAGCAAAGATTTGACACTTCCTTCTTTGCTTGTTCTTACCCTCTTCTTGGCACCCCTTCTCACTCACTTTTCTTTCTTGTGTGAGAAGTTCTTATTTCAGTATTTGAGAGAGTTTTTGAAGTAGTTTTGTTGGTGATTAGATGTTCTTGAAGTTCTAAAAGTAGTAGATAAGGGGACCTCTACCAAATTGTACAAAGAAACTCGGATTAAGGTGGAGGGGATTTCTTGAACTTCTACTTTGTTCTTTCAAATTTCTAGCATGTTCATGCTTGTTTGAATTCTAGCTTTTAGCATATTTTATTTTTATTTCAACATGTTTAATCATATTTTAATTTTAGTTCAACATGGTTTTATGTTTTAATCACTCATGAGAGCATGTCATGCTTAGAATCTATGTTTAGGATTTAATTCAATGTTTCAAGCATGTTATGTAATATTTTCATGCTTTCTTGGTTGTTTAAAATGCTAATATTTACATTTTGAATTTCTTTTATGATTATGTGATTCTTAAATATAAGAAATTAAAGATAAGAACCACGTACTGTCATAGTGACCCGCATGGGTGCTATGAGTGTTCTTAACACATGCTTGAAGTGTGTGGTTGCGAGATGCAACTAAGGGATACTTGATATGTGGCATCCAATGGAAAATGAAAAAGAAATGGCTTTCCACCTAAAAGAGGGGTATCTAAATTATGAACATCAAAGGAGTAGAACCCCTTTCAGTCTTAACGTCAACTACAACGAAAAAGTTGCTTGAATCACTTAATGCATGAAAATGTTTGAATTTGGATGTGCTATTGATTTGAAATAGTAACTTAGTTGTTTAATGAATGATCCACTGGGCTATGTGCTCACCCTTTCCTTTTATTTTTCAGGAACTTGAAATGCATGATCATGCTTACTAAAGAATTAGAAAGTTTATTTTTAAAAAGTTTCTATGTAAGGTCATATTGCCCAAATCTTGAATAAAGACTTCCACTGAATATTTCTTTTAAATTTTAGAGTTATGTACTCTTTCTTTTGATTTTATGAATTCAATAATGTATTTTTTTATTTTAAATAAATAAAAAGTTTGAAGTTTACTTTTATTAACTTGTATTATCTTGTTGAAAATTAAACTCAATGGAAGTATATTTATGAGCATTTCAATAAGTGTTAAAATAAAGAAATTGAGATACAAGTTGTGTACTTGTAAATGTAACATAGGACCCAACTTGCCTTGTGGTTGAGCTTAAACGTGTCTCTAGGGGGTTGGGGTGTTACAAAGAAAAAGATTATAATCATCCATGGTCTTGATATTTAATTCCCTGAAAAATATTAAAGAGAAGTGTGAGCACATAGCCTGGTGGATCATTCATCAAACTACTAATTTACTAATTCAAATAAAAAATACATCTAATTTCAATCAGTTACAAAACATTAAGTGTTTCAAACAATATCTTTTTAGAGTTGTATATTTGACCAAAAGGGATTTTAAATCCTTGATGTTCTTTATTAAAACACTCCTATTCTAAGATGGAATGACAATTCACCTTGTCACATTTCATTGGAATAAGGATCACATGTCCACATTCCATGTATTTTAAAATACATCCACACTTAGTGATGTTACTCATATGCACTAAGTATATGCAAAGAACACCCATAACATCACTTAGAATACTATGATGGTACATGGTTCTTATATTCACTTTCTCATATCAAATTCATGATACTAAATCATAATAGTTGATATCAGAATTTAGAAAATCAAGAAAACATGGAAAATATATATGGCATGCTTGAAAACTAAAAAAATGAGCCTAAGCATGATTTCTAAGCATGTTATGCTATCATGTATGAACTAAAACATGAAAACATGTTAAACTGAAGATAAAACTTAATCAAACATGCTTCAAACTAAAATATAAACATGCTAAAAAGCAAAAACAAATATGTATAAGTATATTAAAGACTTGAAGTAGCAAAGAAAGAGTTCTAGAAATCCCCTCTAGATTAATCTAAGTTTCTTGTTGAATCGGGCAGAGGTTCCCCTTATCTACCACTTTCAGAACATAAAAAACTTTCAACTGCTAACAAAAGCACTTAACAAAACTCACTAGAAAGCTAAAATTAAAGCTTATCACTTGTGAACACAAGAGAAATGAGAAGAGACGCCAAGAAGAGGGCTTAGAACAAGCAAAGAGGGAAGTGTCAACTCTTTGCTTTGGGATGAGATGAATGTGAACAAGAGGGGGGTTTATATTCCATAGTTCAAAGGGGGCAATTTGGAGTGAGATAGGCAAGTATGCTCATGGTTAGCATGTGGGACCACTTTGGCTTTCCAATTCCAAAGATAAGAGCATAATCTTGTTTCCTAGCCATGTGGGAACACAAAAGAGGATTTGATTTTATTCTAATCTAGTTAGGACGTCATCTTGAGGAAACTTGGTGAGCATATCTTCTTTGCAATCTAATTTGGCAAGTATATGTGAGCAAGAATCTTTCCTTTGTTCATTTTCCTTGCTTAGCCGTCAATCTTAGTGTATAATAGAAATATTTCTTCCTTAGACATTGAGCAAGCATGGATGATGAGTATGTGATCAATCTTTCAGAGTAAAATATCATGGTTTAGATTCCTATTTTTGAGTCTCTCTAAAATGGTGCACCATGTCGAAAATTTTGGACACTTTGTATGCTTCTCATCTTGGCGACATGGAGTTTCTAGTTATAGAACTTCTAATTTTAGTTTGTGTGGCCAGCAAGGGACGGCTAGGGTTTGTAAGTGAGCACCATTTATGCTTTAGAAACTTCTAATAAGGTTTGTCACATGTGTGTGTATACACACACAGATGGGTGTAGACATCAACTAGGGTGCGACATACTTGATCACTTTTCCTTGGCACATGAGATCACTTGTCTTGATTTCTAACCATGGGTGATGCCTCATATATGTGAGTGTACTGGATCATTTGCATGGTGCATAAGATCATTTTGTATGGATTCAAATAAGGAACACATCCCATGGAGCTTTGAGTAGGATGAGGGTACACATGATCATGGTGTTCCACCCATGTGACTTGCACATGCTTGGGGTGGCTATGATTTTATGGGTTCACAAAAATTCAATTAAAATTAATATCTCATCATTCACAAAGAATTATGGTCTTTATACTATGGTTTTGGAATCACATGAAAAAATTAAGAATTTCAATAGACAATTTGGCCAAATTGGTTTTCATTTACTTTCCTTATTTAGAACCTACTGAATGCACTATAAAATGAAAATCCAAATCTTGGCCAATTGTCTTAATTTTTGGATATCACATATTTTGTTAATTAATGTCATCTTGTTTTGTTTTGGGTCATTTCAATTTTCCAAAGTGCCATAAATGTCAATTCTTTCTAATTTAGACCCCCTGAAGGGCGTTTGGCAAATGAAAGCCCTAATTTTAACCAATTATTCTAATTTTTGGATATGTTGTCCAATTAGTTTGATCATGCCACCTTACATCATTTTAGAATGTTTTAGGTCCCTAAGGGTCACCAAATGAGACTTTTGGAAACCTACCAAATTTAGCTCCAAAACGAGTCTGGTTTCATTTTGCACCCAATTTCACTGAATTGATCTTGAATTTCATTCCATCAAGTACAGAGTTTTCAGGGTATTACATAGCCCCAGCGAGACAAGGCGGTGATCATATGAACAACTGCTGAAGAGGTTTCTAGCCTTAAAACCCAAAGAGTTTCATGGGGGGCAGAGTTCGGACATAGCAAAGCGTTGACTTATCAACATTGAGAAAAACACCGATACCATGAGGCCATATGAAGAGAAATAGGTTTTCTTTGCTACACATATGTTAGAGGCTGAGGTTGCCATCTGGTAGAGAGCCACTTGAACCATCCAGGGCAAGATTTCTATTTGGGCATAGTTCAAGGAATTGTTCTTGAATACTTATGTCCCTGAGACCAAGAGGAAGCGTAAGAAGGTAGGGTTTTTGAGCCTCTGACAGGGAGATTTGACAGTTAAAGAGTACACCCACTAATTCTTAGGATTGGACGCACATGCACCTAAGCTAGTGGGCAACCCGATTATAACACTCCCCCTCCTATGCCCTGGCCCCATGTCATTCAACTGTGTTTTCTTTCTATTTTTGGCCCACCTGGGAAGGGGTCCCTGTGTTATATTATTCACTTTCTTTTTTTGTTCCTATATCCTAGGGACATTTTGAATATTTAGAAATTCATGCCATAATTCGAAAAAACCAATATTTAGAAACATCTAAATAAAATAATTAATCATTAACCTATTTCTTTTTTCATGACTAGTAATATCAATACCATGATATAAAAAAAATTAATATCATTAATAAATTAAAAATTCATGGATACAACACCTTTTGTTTATTACAATGAAATAAATCTCAAATAACTTCAAATTTTAAATAAAAATACCTTGAGCCAACATGCCCTATAATTTAATAGAAATTCTAAGAAAGATAATCTAAGAGAAATTTCAGTAGTCTCTCAATTTGTATTTCCTGAAAGATTAGAAGGAAGGGTGAGCTTACGTGCCCAGTGGATCATTCAAAAAATTTAACTTATTATTTCAAAACAAATATAACATGTATAACAAACACTTAAAGAGATTATGTGATTTAAATAGTAGTTTGTTTTAGTTGACATTAAGGACCGAAGGAAAATATACCCCACTGTTCCAACCCTTAGGTAGAGATCAACTACTCAAACTCAAACTCAAACCCATCACTTTTGGTGTGGGGTCAACTTCAAACCCTTAGTTCACATCCATAATTCTTAATTGGAACACTCATGATGAGAATTCACCATCATCCCGGTATGTGGTTAAAATTATTGTTTAATCTTTAATTTAGTATATAAAAGAAAACATCCATGTGAATGAACTGAACTTAAATAACATTAAACAACAAGCATGGTAACATGGCATATATCACACGAATCATGCATCATTAATCATAAAATCCTAAGCATGTATCTCTGATCATAGCATGTATAATCATGGCATGCATTATCATGGCATATCTCTTGACTAAAAATAGACACCCATGCACATCATATCTGAATCAAACTAATAAGTCAAAAGTTTAGAAATCACTTCCACCTTAGTATTTTCACTCTTTTGAAGCCTCCGTTGAATCTCTTTTAGAACTTCCAAACAAAATTTTTGCAGCACTCTGTTTCCTCAACTCCAATTATTGTTTAGAACAACTCAAGAAGAGAGAAAGAAGTAGAGAGAGAGAGAGAGATGTTGTTCTGTCAGTTCTTGTTGGACTGAAGAGAATGAGAGCACTAGGGGCCTTTATATAGAGTTTTGGGGGTCAAGATTTGGTAGGTTTGGTTGTCAAAGCATATGAAATTTCCAATTTCATCTTGTGCACACACGGATCAGTGATGAATAGCAACTAGGCTTTGTTCTTTTTCTTGTGCGCACATGGATTGGCAAAGGACGCGTTTTCTAATTCCCTTCTCAAACAAGGTTTTAGAAACTTTCACTATTGCAGGACCGCACAAAACACTTTAGGACCTCAATCCTCATAGAATTCAACGTAGGACCATGGTCTTGCAATTTGTGTGTCACAAGACCGTTGTCTTGCAACTTTGCAAGACCCTCTCCTTAAATAATTTTTTTCTCTTTCTATTTTCTAATTCTTTTCCCTTACTAAAATATTCTAAATTTTGCACCAAATTCCCATAGGATTCCATGTTCCTATATTTCTATTCTTCTTTATTAGAATAAAGAGAAGCTTACTAATTTTTTTGTAGATCGGTGTACACAATTTGTTATGTTGAATGAACTAGCTAATTCTTGTGATTTCAACAGTTTATATAGAAATTAAATGTCACAAGGTATTTCTAAATTATCATTACATATACACGTATATATGTATATTTTGAACTCTCATTTATTGAATTTCTTTACAAATTTTTGGGTTATTATTTGATAATTGAATTTCATGACATTTCTACATAATTTTCTCGAGAATTATTTTATTTAAATAATTTCTTCTAATTTCTTTAAATACATAAAATTTTCTCAAAAATTTTGAGTGTTACACCGACGGAGAAAGCTATATTCTTCTGTTGGGGACTGAGGCCCAACATCTGAAAGGCAACTTCAACAGCTATTGATGCTACATTAGAGACGATTTAGAGGCAGGTCCAACAGTTTGAGATGGATGGCAAAGAAGATTGTTATATTCGGCAGATAGTTTGGGGTGTTGCTTCTTAGGAACAAACACAGTTGTAATCACAATCATAGTCATAATCGCAGACTCGAGGAGGGCACCATGGGGGGGTAGATCTCAAAAGAAGAGGAAGTACCCAAAAGGACCATCAAGAGGAGCAAGAGGTCAGAAGAACACTACAATCACACTCGTACTCACCCCAGTACAAACTTATCAACTAGTGGGACAACCATTAGTATAGTATGAGGGCAAAAGCAGAGGTTGCGGTCGAGGTCATGGACAAAGTCAAAGTTATTAAGATGGATAGAAGCCAACCTTACATTTTATCAGTGTGGACAGGTTGGACACAAGAGGGCTGAGTGTTTGATTGTTGCAACAAGTTCTAGTTCTTCCTCCCTAGCCATCAAAGATAGAGCACAATTAATCACCCAGCCTAAACTTGACCCAACGAGGACCTTGGTGGAAGGAACTGTCTCACATTGTAATTCATCTATCTACGTTTTGATTGATGCTAGTTATACCTTGTCTTTTATTTCTAGATGTGTCGTGGACAGATTATGACTTAAACTAGTTAGGGCACTCACTTGGTTGATGTTGAGTACTGTCGCCGAAGAACGTATTTACCCCAACATGATTTGCAAGGGGTGCGTGCTTAGATTAGGTGTAATTTCCCAAAAGTTTGTACTAAATTCAATAAATGAAATTAAATAAAATATCAACTTCAAAAAATATCATAGAATTTTAGTGCAAATTTAATGTATATTTCAATATAGAAAAGTAGCCCAAAAATGAGAAATAGAAACAAAAAGAATAAAAATGGAAAGAAAATTAGAAAAAGAAATAATAATAATATATACTTGTCTCACGACTACCGCGGTAGTGTAACACCCCAACCCCCAAGACTTTCAATTGGACTTAACCACGAGATGGGTTGGGTCGGTATTACATTTACAAGTACAGAACTTGCATCACATTCTATTTCAATGATCTCAAACCTTATTAATTTATAATGAGCATACAACCCAAACAATTTAACTTTAATTTAATAAAACTATTATAAGGGAGATAAAAAGAAATCTTTTAATCTTTATTCATTCAATAAAATAATAAAGAAGTACATACTTAAATTTCAAATAACGAAAGAGTACATAACTCAAATTAAAAACTAAATTCAGTAGAAGTCTTAATTTAAATAATCAAAATTTAGGCAACATACCCTTACATATAAATTTTTCAAATTTAAAACCCTATCTAATTTTCAGCAATCTTCATGATTCAATTTCTTGAAAAATAAGAGATGAAGGGATGAGCACATAGCCCAGTAGATCATTTCATAAACAACTAAATTACTAATTCAAATCAAAAGCACATTCAAATTCAAACACTTATAAATAATTAAGCGATTCAAACAACATCTTTGGTTATTGTTGTCTGTAAGATTGGAGGGGATTCTAATCTCTTGATGTTCTTATCAAAGCACTTTACTCTTGGATGAAAAGAAAATTCTTCTTGTCATGTTCTGTAATACCCCAGAATTTTGTCAAATAATTTAAAATAAATAAAATAAGTTAAGTGAATTAATTTCAAAGATTTTAAGAAATTTTGGATGCAAATTGTGGGTTGACACATGAAAAATAAAATATATTAGAGATATAGAAAAATTAAGCAAATAAGACCTTAATTTGATAATTAAATGAAAATTAAGGTTTAGTAGAATTAATTATAAAATTTAAGGAATTGTTTAAGAAATATATAGAAATAAAGTATTTACACATATTGGCTAATATGTGAATGAATAAGGTGTGTGTTAGCATAATAAATGTTAATGCTACATATTATGGGAATATGTACATAGAAAAATTTATATAATTAAATAAAAATGTAGTGTATAAGTATTTATTAAAAATAAACAAAACATTTTATAAATATTAATTTATAATTACATAAATTATTATTTGAAAATAACATAGGAAATAAATAAAAATACATGGAAAAGGAAAATGTAGATTATCCAAATATTAGCGTTAAAAATATTAAAGAAATGAAAAAAAATATCAAATAAATGCAATATAAATAATTAGAAAGGGAAAAACATTAGTAAATCCTTAAAATAGCACGATTTGAGTAAAAATCAATGTTTACACAAATTAGAAAGTGAAATTGGGTTGATAATTAGCAATTTTCGGATAAAAGAAACCTTAGAAAGTGATTTTGTAATTACAAACACGATCCAACGGCCAGAAATCCATCATCCGCACGATCTGAGATCTCACGGTCACGATCAAAGCCCTAAACGATGTCCGGGAGCACCGAATCACGCAAATCCAACGAACCAAACTCGGCCCAGATCAAAGTCGGAGTTGGAAATCGCGAACACACCACAATCAAGGAAGATCAGACGGTCCAGATGCGTTTCGTTAATCGCGAACGACGATCTGCGGACAAAACTCGAGGACAATCCGACCATCTACACTGATTTCGTTGATCACGACCGTGATCTGGTTGATGCGCTCGAGAATGATCCAACGCCTGAGATCAAACCTGCCTGATCCAACGACCGAAGATCCATCCGCAAAAACGAATCTGTGATCTGTTGATGCGATTGAGGTTAATCCAACGGTTGACGTTCCACCTGCCCAATCTTGATCGTGAATGAAATCTCATGGATGATCCAACGGTTGATATCCGATGCTCCAAAAATAATAACCGAAAATTTGAATTAAATCAGTAAAAATGCTTCAAAAATCTGAAAAATGGTTTCTAAAATCCCAAAAATTTCCAAAAAAATTTTCTTCTAATCTCCTATGCTTGGGGGGCACGAAAATTTGAATTTTTGCAAGTTTCCTACCAAAAAACTTACCATTTTACACCAGTTTGAACTCTATATAAAGGACCCCCATCCTCACAATTCATCTCATCCCAATTCAAGAGCATACTAGTCCCTCTAGAATCTCTCTAGCCTTTTTCTTGGCAATCCACTTAGCTCTTGAGTGATCTTGAACTATTCTTGAGTGTTCTTAAGAGTTCTTGAGTGTTTGGAAGACTTGAAGCAACGGAACTCTGCCAGATTTCAGAGGTGCGCAGAAGGGACGCATTTAAGGTGGAAGTAATTTCTCTTACACCCTTTTTCTTATTTAAAGTTCTAGCATGTTCATTGGTTGTTTGATTTTTGAAATGATGAATAATTTCAGTTTAAGCATGCTAAAATATTTTTCAGTTTTAGATTTGATTCATATTTGAATTTATGCATGCATATTAATTATGTCATGCCTAGTATCATGTTTAGGTTTTATTTCAATATGTGATGCATGATTTTGAGTGTTCCATGCTTGAATTTTCAGTTTGATTATATGCTGAATTTATTTATTTTAG
>JAJIYU010004022.1:0-25254 GCA_030144865.1 Tinospora cordifolia
AAAATGATGTCTGGGAAAGAAATTAAGTGTGTTGCAGGACATAGATTGAAGCAGCGTGCAGAAGAAGGCAATTCAGGAAGGAAATCATGAGAAGAATACCAGCAGACCGCGGTCCATCAACTGAAGACTGCAGTAGCTAAAGACGAACCAGATCAGTGCATAACGTATTGGTGATCGCGGTCCACATTCTAGTGACCGCGGTCACCAGAACATGATTTGCACAGAAACAGGCAGACTGTGGTCCACAGAATGAGAAGAATTTCTGGGTTTTTTGCATAGAATCAATGACTGCGGTCCCTCACTTAAGTTTTGAGACTTTCGTGATTTTTAGGGTTAATTGAGTGCGGGTATAAAAGGGAAAAGTGTGATTAGCAGAGGGGGATATCTAATTGGGAAAGAAACGACAGTGGCTGCTAAAGAAGGAGAAATAGTGTTTTTCTTTGGAAGGATTAAAGGAGTTTCAATTTCAATTTGAGTATGCTTGATTTCTTATCTTTATCTTCCCTGTTTAAGTTCTTTTCCATGTCTAGCTAATTTAGTTTCACTGTTTGGGATATAAACTCCAATGTATGTATAGTGATTTCATTAGTTTAATTGATTTATCTGCACTACTCTTTATTTGTTCATGCTTAAAGCTTTATGTTTACTGGCCATAAGCGTAAAGAACCCAAGATCAATGAATTATCTCGGGAGAGACGCTCGGTGAGAGGTTATAACATTAAAGACCCAGATCAAGTCATTGATCGAAAGATTGTGACTGGATGTAAGGGAGATAGCACAAGAATTCTTATGTGAATTTACAGGGTAGTTGATTGAACACCTCAGAAGAGGGTAATGAGAAACACCTTTAGTGAAAAATTAGAACGCCTAGGAATAGGGTCTCAATTATAAGTGCAATAGTCATAGTGTTAGTAAATCATAATTTCAAATAAAATTACAGAGCATACTAAGGTGTTTATTATCCCAAACAGCCCTTTTAAACCTTGCTACCTAGTCAATTTAATTTCAGTTTTATTGTTTTTAAGAAATTAAAGTTCTGTTTACACAATTGCTTATCAAACTGAATTGGACGTCTTGATAAAATTAAAACCAACGCTAGATTGGGATTTAATTTACACGAACAAGTATTTTTTTCCTAAAGACGATATCCGGTCTCACCGGTATTACTATTGCGATCCCGTACACTTTCGGGGTTGCTAATAAATCGCTTAATTGTTTTCAAGTGTATGAAATTGAATGTGATACAAGTCTAAGATAATGGATTGGTTATTTGAAAAAGATCCATTGGGCTATGTGCTCACCCTTTCTCTCTTATCTTTTCAGGGAATTGAATTAAATAATGAAGCATACAAAGGCTTACAATGCTTACTTTTAGAAAGTTTCTACTTTTATTTTAACGTAAGGGCATGCTGCCCAAGTTTTGAATTTTTGCTGCAAGTTTCTATTTTGAGTTCTGTACTCTCTCTTTTTAGAAGTTTAAATTTGAAGTCATGTACCCACTTTTATTAAATCAATAAAGATTTAGAAAGTTTTTTTTATCTCTTGTGCAATTGCCTTAGTGAATGCTTTTAATTAAATAAGGCGTGAGATAATTGAATTAGAAAGACAAGTTGTGTACTTGTAGTTATAACCAGACCTTGGCCTACCCTGTGGTTAAACCAAATTGAAAGTCTCAGAGACTAGGATGTTACATCTTTCTTCTTGATATGAGTATTTGATAAAAATACCAAGGTTGACCCCTTTCAGTCTTAACTACAAATATTGAACAGAAAATTGATTGAATCGTGTAATAGTTGAAAGTGTCTAACGTGTATGTCTTATTTATTGAAATAATGAATTAAACATTTAAAATGATCTATTGGGCTTTATGATCACCCTTCTTTTCTAACTTTTCAGAAAATTGATAAAGAGAAACAACATGATAGCCAAATAAACATTAGTTTACTTAGAATGTTTTCTTTAGAAATTTATTTAATTGTAGGGTATGTTGGCCCAAATTTTGTTATTTGAGATTGATTCTGTTGTAATGGACACAAAGGCTATGTACCTATGAAATCTCGAAAAGGATTAATGGTATGAAATCATTTTATTTAAATGTTTCTAAAATGTTATTTTTCTAATTTATTGCATGAGTAGAGTTTTGTACCTCTCATGTTTCAATTAGTTAGATTTTATTGTTATTAAAATCACTTGTTACTTTATTAAGGATTTTTTATAAGACAATGATACTCAGGAAATCCAAGAGATTTGTCAAAATGAAAAATGTGAAAAATAGAAATAAAGTGACACTAGCCCGCCTTCTGGCAGAGTGGTGGGATCCACACCCTCAAAAAAGGAAGGAAGGAATTCAAGGGAGGCAGGGTGTCACAAGGTAACACAATGGATCATAAATAAAAGCTTTTAGAACATAAGCTCGAGACTAATAATGTGTAAAATGAAACACTTGTTTGGTTAGGACATGAAATCGGGATGATCATATATTCTTGGTTTCTATGTGGTATGGGAGGCATAGAAATTCTAGGATATGGAGGAATCTTGGACTTGAAAAATGATGAACCATGTTTGGTGAGTAATCGGTGGCTTTGGATTAACTCATTTCCCTATGCTTGGCTAGTATGGGACGGTCAAGTGTAGTGGGGCTTGGGAAGCCTTGGACATCGAAACACTTGTGAAATTGTTTGAGTGTAGTGGAAATTTATGTCGATGGGCAAGAATGGTATGGAACGCTCGAACTCGAAGACATAGGTGGAAGCTTGGAATATCTCTATGAAAACGTGTTGTTTGTGATAATATATGAGATTATTGTTGCATGTTTTGTGCAAGTAAAGATTGTGAAATACATACATGTTTTGTATTTTGAGACCAAATCCTATAACCATAAATTAACAATTCATCGTGGATTTGGAAGTGTAAATCGTGTAATACCCGATAATTTTATATGAAATTCGATGAACGAAGGTAAATAAAATAATTCGACTTTGAGAAATTTATAATATTTTTTATTATAATTATGTATGTTTCAAGGTATAAAATAAAGTAGGAAAAATGAAATTTGTTAAGAAATTTTGGTGCAACTTTATGGTATCTAAAAATAAAAAAATAAAAAAATAAAATAAAATAAAATAATATATATATATATATATATGTATGTATATATAGGTCATGAATTTGCACGCACAAAAAAAGAGATGAAAAAAATGCGAAAAATTGTGAAAAAACACTAGAAAAACCCAAAAACATATTGCTTCAACCCGTTTACTTTGGAGAGTTGCCGAAATCCAACAAATATACAAGTTTTTCTATCTAAAAACACTCAAAAATTACGAATTCGTGTGTCAAAACAAAAGAAAAAAAGCAAAAAAAACCTAAAATCTATGCTTACAAACCCTTGTGCTTAAATGAGGGGCAAAAATTGAGAAAACGGCAAGTTTCCACTTTTGAAATGTGAATCCTGCCCTTGTAAACTCTATATAAATGTTCTCTCCCTCTCATTCTTCTTCATCCCAATAAGAACTGATAAGACCCTTCTTGCTCTCTCTATGCAACACCCCATCCCCGTATTCTTCTTTTATTTGGACATAACCACTATTTTAACAGTGGACTTAACCATACGGGCGAGTTAGGGTAGTATAACATTACAAGTGACTCATACTTGACATTCATATTCAAGTATCTCATACCTTTATGGGATTTAAGAGTACTTAACTCAAATTTAGGAATTAAACTAAACAAGGCAATAATACAAGAGATAAAAGAAATTCATAAACTTTATTAATTTAATAAAGTGGATTACATAACTTAATCTTAAAAAGAAACTATTACAGCGAAATATTGAAAACTTGGGCAACACGCCCTTACATAGAAGTAGAAACTTTCTAAATTTAATAAAATGGTTGAACTAATATTCATGGTCTTCATGCAAGTCAATTTCTTGAAAAATAAAAGAGGAAGGGTGAGCACATAGCCAAGTGAATCTTTTTCAAACAACCAAATTTCAAATTTAGACTAAAAACACATTCATAATTCATACACTTGCATACATTAGGCATTTCAAGCAATATTTTATGTATATTTGTGACTTAGACCAAAAGGGTTTTCAAAGCCTTGATGTTCTTAACAAAATACCTCCTAAGAGTGAAAAGGGCATTTCTTAGCCAATTTCATTGGACTTTTGGACTTAGGACCTCTTACCCACCAACCAAGTATTTTGATTTGACACCATGTGAACTAGTCAGGTGAAAAGAACATCCATAGTGTCCCACATGTCACTATGATGGTACATGTTTATTAATTGCCAACATCTCATTATTAATCTCATATTCAAGAATCATAAAATAAGATAAATAAATTTTTGAATTTAAACAATCTGAAAATCAAAGCATGAATCATCCAAAAACGCGCATCATACATTGAAATAAACCTAAACATGGTACTAGGCATGGCATGGATTCACGAATGCTTAAAACATGCTCATGTACTAAATTGAAACAGGAATCATGATTAAATTTCTAAAATTGAAACATGAATAATTTCTAAAAATTAAATATACAATGAACATGGTATTAATTTAAAGAAGAAAAGAGGAAGTTTTAGAAATCACTTCCACCTTAATAGCAAGTTTGATGAAAATCTGGCAAAGGTTCCCTACTCCAACGTCTAGCACTTCAAAGATAACTCAATAACAAAAGGGTTACCAAGAAGAAGGATAGAACAAGCTAAGAGGAAAGTATCAACTTTGCTTTAGGATGAAGAAGTGTGCACAAGGGGGTTTATATAAGTTTTCAAAAGACTAGGGGGAGGGCAACTAGGGCAACACACAAGTTGGGAAAGCTTCCAAAATCAAAGGGGACAGTTTGCATGTGAGAGCACAAAGGTGACGGCTAGGGTTTTGTGTTAAGGATATGATGGTAACTCCCCATTGGGTGCCAAGATTAGTGTACATTCGAGTTTCAAAAACTTTCTTGTTTGTGATTTTTAGTTTCCCCTTTGTGTGTACGGCTAGGGTTTGGTGTGTGGGCATGGTTCATCATTTAGACACTTCTAATTAGGGTTGCTCACATATATGCACACACACACACACATATGGGCTGATTTTGGATAATAGGGCATGGGTGCACATAATCAAAGTGTTCTACCCATGTAACTTACACATGTTTAAGGGTGGCCAAGTATTTATGGGTCCACATGAATTTAATAAAAATTTATATCTCATTATGTACTAAGAATTAAGACCTTTAACATATATTTTTGTGTTCATATTAGAATAATGCACATTTCCAAACTATTATTTGACTAAGGTGATATTCATTTCATTTACTTTCCTAATTTAGACTCCACTAAAGGGTATTAGGCAAATGAAACCCTAATTTTGGCCAATTTAGTTGAATTTTGGGTATGTTGTCTAGTTGATCAGTTCATGTCATTTCAGGTCATTCTGAGGTCTTAAGATTCACTAAAATGGAGTTTTGGACCTTCTAAATTTGTCCCTAAAATGAACCCGTTTTCATTTCTCATCCAAATTCATTCAAATGAAATTGCATTGTTTCATTACAGGGAATTACAACCTACCCTTCTTAAAAAAAATTTCACCCTCAAAATTTGTACTAAATCAGAAATTCCTAGTGAACAGGTGTGGGTATTTGACCTTCATTTCGCTCTCTAGTTCCCATGTAGCTTTTTTCACCCCATGATGCTTCCATGGTACTTTAACTAAGGGAATATCCTTAGTTCTCAGGCTTTGCACTTTGTGGTCAAGGATTCTAACAGTTGCTTCTTCATATGTGGAATCATCTTGATCATTTACTTCCTCGCAACAGATAATGTGAGAGGGGTCTGGTTCATATTTTCTCAACATAGACATGTGGAACATGTTATGAGCCAAGGTCATCCGATTAGGTAAATCCAACTCATAAGCACATTCTCCAATTCTTCTAAGTATTTCAAAGGGTCTGACAAATTTTAGTGATAACTTCCCTTTGAACCTGAACCTCTTAATGCCCTTCTAAGGACTAATTCTTAGAAACACCTTGTCCACACTTGGAACTCTAGTGGTATCCTTCTTTTGTCAACATAGCTCTTTTGACGGCTCTAAGTTGTAATCAACCTCTTCTGGATTAGTTTAACTTGGTTGTTCATTTCTTCCACCAAGTCTGGCCCAGTCAACACATGTTCTTCAAGCTTAGTCCAACAGGTAGGTGATTTGCAAGGTATTCCATAAAGAACCTCAAATGGAGCCATCGTAATTCTTGGCTGATAATTGTTGTTATAGACGAACTCTGCCAATTATAAGTGCTTGCTCTAGTTTCCTTTAAAGTCCAGAACACAAGATCTCAACATATCTTCTAAGGTTTGGATAACTCTCTCGGACTGCCCACCTGTCTGAGGGTGGAATGTAGTACTCATAGTGAATTTAGTGCCCAACTCCTTTTGTAGACTCTACCAAAACTATGAGGTGAAGCGAGAGTCTCTATCAAATACAATAGTCTTAGGCACACCATGAAGCCGTATAATCTCCTTCACATAGAGTTCTCCTAGCTTATTATTGATCTATAGATCTGATTGGCAGAAAATGAGCCACTTTAGTGAGACGATCCACAAATACCCAAACGATTTCTTCTCCCTTTTGATTTCTGGGCAAACCACTGACAAAGTCCATGAAAATGTTATCCCACTTCCATACAGGGATAGGAAGTGGTTGTAACACCTTTAGAGGGTTTTCGATGTTCTACTTTCACTTGTTGACAAGTTAAGCACTTAGCAACATGCTTAGCCACATCTTTCTTCATTCTTTTCCACCAGTAAGTCTTTTTAAGGTTTTGGTACATCTTATCTCCACCTAGATGCACTGTATACTTATTCTAATGAGCCTCATTGAGTATAGTCTACTTACTCTACTCACACTAAGGTACACAAATCATTTTCCCGAGCCTTAGGGTATTATTAGCATCTAACCTGAAGTTAGCATGCTTACCTTATGTAACTCCTTCAATTATTCCTACAAGCCACTTGTCTTGTTTCTATTCTTCCCTAATTTGATATAGTAGATCTGATTGGCAAGACATGCCATAGAAGTAAGCTTGTTTGTCATTCAAGGTTACACCCAACCTAAAGTCTTTGATAAACTAATACATTTGGCCCTTGTCTTCCTTTTGTTTGTTGAACTTGCTACTCAAGGCATCGGCTGCCATATTGGCCTTCCCCGAATGGTAGCATGATTGGAAATCATAGTCCTTCATGAACTCCATCCATCTTCGTTGCCTGAGGTTCAACTCTTTTTGGGTGCAGATGTACTTCAAGCTCTTGTGATATAAAAACAGATCAAATTTTTCACCATGGAGGTAGTGTCTCCAAATCTTCAGGACAAATACATTGGCTGCTAACTCTATGTCATGAGTAGGGTAGCTCTTCTCATGGACCTTCAATTGTCGTGAAGCTTAAGTGACTACTTGCTTTTCTTGCATCAAAACTCCTCCCAGTCCACTTAGTGAAGCATCAGTATAAAGGGTATCAGTAACACCATGGGTTAGAGTAACTAGGACAGGGTCATAGTCAATCTCTTCTTTAGTTCTTGGAATGATTGTTCACACTTCTCATTCAAATTGAACTTAACTCCCTTCCTAGTTTGATTGGTCATAGGTCCTACTAGTTTGGAGAAATCTTGGATGAACCTTTTGTAGTATCCAGCCAAGCCTAAGAAGCTTCCAATCTCTATAACTATCTTAGGTTCCTTCTAATCCAAGACAGTTTCTACCTTTTCTAGGTCAACAGAGATGCCTTCTGCTGATACTAAATGACCAAAAAACTTGACAATCTTCATCCAAAATTCACACCTACTATACTTGGCATATAGTCGATGCCTTCTAAGGGTCTCCAACACTATCTACAAGTGTTCTAAGTGTTCAGCCTCTGACTTGGAGTAGATTAGGGTGTCATCTATGAATTTCACCATAAACTGGTCAAGATACTATCTAAACACTCAGTTCATCAAGTCTATTAAGGCTATTGGGGCATTGGTTAAACCAAAGGGCGTCACAGTGAACTCAAAGTGTCCATATCTTGTTCTGAAGGCAGTCTTGTATATATCAGACTCCCTAATTCTCAACTGCTGATATTCTGACCTAAGATCAATCTTTGAGAAATGAATGGTTCCTCTCAATTGATCAAATAGGTCATCAATCCTTAGCAAAGGATACTTATTCTTCACTATAGTTTGGTTCAGCTTCCAATAATCAATACAAAGTCTCATAGAACCATCCTTTTTCTTTACAAATAATACTGGAGCTCCCTAGGGTGATTCACCCGGCCTGATGAATCATTTCTCCCTATGCTCATCTAGTTGAGACTTCAACTCAATCAATTCTACAAGAACCATTCTGTAAGGAGGTATGACTATAGGATTAGTTCTAGGGTGAAGTTCAATCTTGAACTCTAATTCTCTAGCAAGTGATAGTCCAGGTAAGTCGTCTGGGAATACATCCTCGTACTCACTGACCACTGCTAGGTCTTGGATTCTCTTTAGTTCAACAGGGTCTTCTTTAGAGGGTTCCTCAAACTCATTCTTTTGCCTTAAGTATTCTATCAAGGTTAAGGTTAGACTTCTCGATAGTATTTGCATATCCGCATTGATTCTATAGGTTTCCCCAGAAGGTAGGGTTATGGTCACTCATCTCTTAGGATAATCTATCTGGGCTTGGTACTGGTCTAACCAATCCATCCCCAAGATCACATCATAGCCATAACAAGGTAGAGTACAAAGATCAATTGTTAATAGTTTATCCCCAAATCTTAGGTGACAACTACACATTCTTTTTCATGTCACAGTGGTCCCTATTGGTGTGGACACATTCAATGGTATGGGTAGTGTTCTCATCACAAGTCGTAACCTATCTCAGAGATAAAAGATTTAGAAGCACCCAAGTCAAACAATAGTCTCACAGCAACGTTAAATAACAAGAATGTACCTTCCACTGCAGGGACTTGGTCTTCTTGAGTCTCGACAGTAAACATTCTGGCCTAGTTCTGACCACAACCCTGGTTTTGCCCCTAATTGGCATTCTGTTGCTACTACCTAGCTTGAGGACGACCATTCTGGCCTCCCCCCCTGCGTGTTCTATTTTTGATGTTGCTGAAGTTCTTGGCCTGTTGCAGTTGGGCAATTTCTTGCAATATGACCCTTTGCCTATACAGATTACACAATCCTAGCATCTTCACTTGTTCTCTAGACTCTTCCTTATTCTACCCCTACCTCTGTGGTGCCCTCCCACTACTCTTGTTCTTTTTTTGGGGATCTTGATGATCCTTCTAATTCCCAGCCTGTTTGTTTTTTCCACTCACCCGTTACTCTAGGTTGATTTCTTGTTCCAAAGTTAAGGCCTTTTCCACAACATATTTATAAGTCTTTACGCTTAGTGTTTTCATTATCTTTCGGATCTCCATCTTGAGAGCCTGTGCAAAACAAATAGCCTTCATTCTTTCTTCCCTGATCAGGTATGGTGAGAAATTGGCCAGCTCTGTAAACTTCCTTTCATATTCAACTACAATCATGTCCCTCTGATTCAGTCGAACAAAGTCTTCCTGTAGCTTGCTCAAAGTCACTTTCGAAAAAAAACTTTTCATAGAAGATCTATGTGAAGTTCTCCCAGATTATAGCATGAACATCCATATTATGATCCATCTTCATTATATGCCATTAACTTCTAGCCAGTCCCTTGAAGAGGTGTGTGGCTAGTGCCACCCTTCTTGACCCAATTACCTTTAGTACATTAAGAATGTCCTCCATCTCCTGGTACCAGTGGTCAGCCGCGATGCAATATGTAGTACAATCAAATGAAGGAGGGTGGAGTTTCTATAGCTCTATCAGCATCTTTCTTTGTTTCTCATCCTCCAAATCCTCTTCAACCCTCTAACGTTCAAGAGTTGGGGCCATAGGTGTTGGTTGCTAAACTTGGACAGGTTTAAGTTCTTGAGGCTGTGTTACTACCTGAGGGAATATCTCAGATAGAACCCTCATCACTTGATCCATAACCCTCTAATCAACTTCATTCATCATATTCTCCATTCGGGCCTCCATGCCAGCAAGTAGTTCCTGATCCCTTTACTCTACCTCGTCATAAGTGGTGGATCAAGTAGCGTACCTTCTTATTCCAGCCATTGTCTACAAATCGAGTAGATTGTTAGTATTTGCCTCATCTAATGTTCGCATTATTATGATTCTAGATTCAAGTCTCCAGGTTCTAGATTTGTTTAGTGGTCGAATAGTTTATTTTCATAGGTTCTTTTTGTTCTTGGGTATAGGATTTGGTTTCATATGACGTTCATATAAACAAATCAAGCATGTTTTTCAAACAATCATACAATCAAGCAATTTCATGCTAGCATAGCAAAGTTCCAAGCTTCCATCTAAACTTCTAGGTTCAAGTGTCCCATACCACTCTACCCCTTCCACTTAGATTTTCACACAAAAAATTGCCACACCCAAACAATTTCGCAAATGTCTCAATAGTTGAAGTTTCTCAAGCCCACTATACCAGACCATCGCATACCACCTAAGCATAGAAAAACAAGTTCTTTCAAAGTTATCGCTCATTCATCAAACATAGTTCGTTATTCTCCGAGTCCAGGCTTCCTCCATACCCACCAATTCCTATGCATCTCATACTACATAGAAACCAAAGATACAGAATCTTCCCGATCTCATGTCCCAACCAAACAATGATTATGTTCTCACACATTTTCAGTTTCTAACCTCTGTCTTAAAGTTTTATGTTTTCGATCCACTATTCCACACATGCCACTACTTAAGGTCATTCTCCTAGACCTAGGGTTTCAATCTGGTTGACTCACAACCTCTATCAAGTCAAGATACCACCTTGGCATCATTTCAACTTCTAGTCAACTTTTTGCCTTAAGTTTTCACCTTCTAGTTTTCTTTTATAGAAAGCACGAGTATTTTTCAACTCTAACGACTCATATAAACTGGTGGGACAACCTCCAGCTTGGGCAGCGAGACTGAATCTGCTTACCAACCATGCTTTCTAGGGTGGGATAACCCACCTCCCTTTCAAAGTTTAGCTTTACTCGAGACAAGGCTTACCCACTATCAGCTCAACTTGCAGTTTCTTTATCCAAAAAAAAACATTTAAAATCACATATTTCCATTTTGAAAACACTTTCCAAAACAGTTTTCAATTTCAAAAATAGAACGTAGGGCATTTAAATTCTAACTCAAAGCACAAGTTTACCTAGTAGAGTTAATACTTTCTAAATCTAATACCACCATTGGTATAAGATTAAACTTTCTAGTTCTAGCCCAACAACACACGTTTAAGCTTAACTTTCTATTACTAGCCTAGTGTTTTTAATAACTAAGCTCTGATACCACCTTTGGTATAAGAGGAAACTTTCTAATTTTGACCTAGCAACTAATGCCTAGACTCTAATACCATCTATGTAACACCCCAATCCCCATATTCTCTCTTTATTTGGACCTAACCACTGTTTTAACAATGGATTTAACCATACAGGCAGGTTGGGCCAATATTACATTACAAGTGACTCACGCTTGACGTTCATATTCAAGTATGTCAAGCCTTAATGGGATTTAAGAGTACTTAACTCAAATTTAGGAATTAAACCAAACAAGGCAATATTACAAGAGATAAAAGAAATTCATAAACTTTATTAATTTAATAAAGTGGATTACATAACTTAATCTTAAAAAGAAACTATTACAGCGAAATTTTGAAAACTCGGGCAACACGCCCTTACATAGAAGTAGAAACTTTCTAAATTTAATAAAATGGTTGAACTAATATTCACGGTCTTCATGCAAGTCAATTTCTTGAAAAATAAAAGAGGAAGGGTGAGCACATAGCCAGTGGATCTTTTTCAAACAACCAATTTTCAAATTTAAACTAAAAACACAGTCATAATTCATACACTTGTATACATTAGGCATTTCAAGCAACCTTTTGTGTATAGTTATGACTTAGACTAAAAGGGTTTTTAAGGCCCTTGATGTTCTTAACAAAATACCACCTTCAAGTGAAAACAGGCATTTATTAGCCAATTTCATTGGACTTTTGGGCTTAAGACCTCTTACCCACCAACCAAGTATTTTGGTCTTACACCATGTGTACTAGTCACAATTAAAGAACATCGATAGTATCCCATATGTCCACTATGATAGTACATGTTTATTAATCACCAAAATCTCATTATTAATCCCATATTCAAGAATCATAAAATAACATAAATAAATTTTAGAATATAAACAATCTGAAAATCAAAGCATAAATCATCTAAAAACATGCATCATACATTGAAATAAACCTAAACATGGTATTAAGTATGGCATGGATTTATGAATGCTTAAAACATGCTCATGTACTAAATTGAAATTGAAATCATGATTAAATTTCTGAAATTGAAACATAAATAATTTCTAAAAATTAAATATACAATAAACATGATATTAATTTAAAGAAGAAAAGAAGTTTTAGAAATCACTTCCACCTTAATTGCAAGTTTGATGAAAATCCAGCAAAGGTTCCCTACTCTAACGTCTAGTACTCCAAAAATAACTCAAGAACAAAAGGGTTGCCAAGAAGAAGGATAGAACAAACTAAGATGATAGTGCCAACTCTTGCTTTAAGATGAAGAAGAAGTGTGCACAAGGATAGTTTATTTAGTTTTTAAAGAGACTAGGGGGGGACGTTTTGGGTAGCTAGGGCAACACAAAAGTTGGGCAACCTTAGAAAATCAAAGGGGACAGTTTGCATGTGAGCACCAAGGTGACGGCTAGGGTTTTGTGTTAAGGATATGATGGTAACTCCCCATCGTGGCGCCAAGATTAGTGTACATAATTTGGGTTTTGGAAACTTTCTTATTTGTTATTTTTGGTTTTCCCTTTATGTGTGATGGCTAGGATTTGGTATGTGAGCATGGTTCATCATTTAGACATTTCTAATTAGGGTTGCTCATATGCGTGCACACACATGCATACACACATGGGCCAATTTTGCGTAATAGGACATGGGTGTACATGATCAAAGTGTTTCACTCATGTGACTTGCACATGTTTAGCGGTGGCCAAATATTTATGGGTCCACATGAATTTAATAAAAATTCATTTCTCATTATTTACTAAGAATTAGGACGTTTAACATATATTTTTGTGTTCATATTAAAATAATATTTTTGCATAATAGGACTAGGGTGATCCTCATTTCATTTACTTTCCTCATTTCATTTACTTTCCTAATTTAGACTACATTGAAGTATTAGGCAAATAAAACCCTAATTTTGGTCAATTGAGTTGATTTTTGAATATGTTGTCTAGTTGATTAGTTCATGTCATCCCATGGCATTCTAGGTCGTTCTAAGTTCTTAAGATTCACTAAAATAGAGTTTTGGACCTATTAAATTTATCCTTGAAATGGACCCGTTTTCATTTCTCACCCAACTTCAATCAAATAAAATTGAATTGTTTCATTTAATTAAGTATAAGATTACAGGTATTACACTCTACCTCTCTTTTGGTATCTCATTTTTCTTTCTTGAGTTGTTCTAAACAGCCAGTAGAGTAGTAGCAATGGAATACTACACAAATCTAGTGCAAGCAAGGAGAAAGATCTAAGAGGAGCTCAAAAAAGTTTAAAATGAGTTGCCTTTGAGGTAAAGATGATTTTCAAGTTTAATTTTTTTTATTTTGGTTTAAATAAAGCTCACATGGGTGTTATGCTTTAAATTTATATAATTATGCATGCCATGTAGAAAATGCATGATTACGTTTGCATAAATAATTATGCATGATTTGTGATATTATGCTACATGTTGTAATGTTGCTATGTTTTCATTACTTATTAATGTTTATATTTACTTATTATGCTTTTACATTAAACTAAAAGATTAATAAAGATTATAACCACTACCGACATGATGGTGAATTTTCATCATAAATATATCAATCTGGAGTTGTAAGGCAAATAAAGGGTTCAGATTTTACCTTACCTCTACTAGGATCTACATGATGGTGAATTTTCATCATAAGTATGTCAATCTAGAGTTGTGAGGCAAATAAAGGGTTCAGATTTTATCTTACCTCTACTAAGATGGGTTTGAGTGTCATTAATGGACCTCCCTCCCTAGGGTTGGAATACTAGGGCGTATGTTCCTTCAATCCTTAATATTAACTAAAATAATATGCATGTTTTATTTGATTGAGATAATAAATCAAATATTTGGGATGATGCACTAGGCTTTTTCACTCACTCCTTCCTCTTTAATATTTTAGGAAATTAATTATCAAGGCTACATGGGAGTTACCTAGATTAGAATTTTTAATTAATTGTAGGGCATATCGGCCCAATCTATTTTTCTTGAATTCTATTGTAATAAAGAATCAGAATTTTTTATTTTTTATTTAGTAATATTGAAGGATTTTATTTTTCTCAATATTGGCCTTGTTGAATTATTTGAATTAAATTGAGTTGAGCACTCAGGAAGTCTCATGGCTTTGAGACATAGAAGGGAAAAGGTTAATGTGACACCGACCCACCTCCCGGGCAGCCCAACACTCAAAAAGAGAAAACAAAGGTAATGCAGTAATTACGCCTTCAGAGCCACGTGGACCCGAGTGTAGGAGGTGGGGTGTTACAAAGGTGGTATCAGAGCTCTGTCAGTAAATATAGTAGACTAGTAACGTAACACCATTATTTGAAATTAATTTACAGAGCCCTATCTCCTGTTTTAGAAACTGAAATTGTTTGAAAAAGTTATTTTCAAAAAGAGATATATAATTTTTTAACTGTTTTGTTTGGATATAATGACTACAAGTTGAGTTGATAGTGGGTAAGCCTTGTCCTGAGTAAAGCTAAACATTAAAAGGGGGATGGGTTATCTCATTCTAGAAAGCGTGGTTGCTAAGCAGACTTTAGTCTCGCCACCCAATCTAGAGGTTGTCCCACTAGCTCGTATGAGTAGTTAGAATTGAAGAACAAACTTATTTTCTTCAAAAGAAAACTAGGAGGTGCTCGTTAAGGGAGAAGAACTTACTATAGTTCAAAGGAGATGCCAAAGGTAGTATCGTGAATAAATGAATGTTAACGGTTCGACAGAAGAACTTCTCAACTAGGATTTGAACACTAGGTTTAAGAAAGAGACCTTAAGCAGAAACTTGGGTGGTCACGACATTGAAAATGAAACGCTAGTGTGGTCACGACACGAGATCAAGAGGATCTTGTATCCTTGGTTTCTATGTGGTATGGGACACATAGGAATTTGGGAATATGGAAGAATCTTCGACTCGGATAATGATAGACCATGTTTGGTGCATGATCGGCGACTTTGGATGAACTTGTTTCCCTATGCTTGGTTGGTATGGGATGGTCAAATATAGTGGGACATGAGAAGCCTTAGAAATCGATACATTCGCAAAATTGATTGGGTATAGTGAAATCTCTGAGTAGAATTCTATGTCAATGGGCAAAGGCGGTATGGGACACTCCAACCCGGACTCATACATAGAAACCTAGAATTTTGCTATGCTAACATGATTGAATAATTGAATGCCTGAGTTACTTATTTCCTGAATATGTATGGCACCAAATCTTGTAACCAAGAACAAAAGAACTTAAAAGAATAAACTATTCAATTGCACTTGATTGAATTTGGATGAGAATTGAAAATGGGTTCATTTCAAGCATAAATTTAGCAAGTCCAAACCCCATTTAGTGTATCTTTTGATCTCAAAATGACCTGAAATAAAAACAAGATGCCATGAATTGATCAACTAAAAAATATATCCAAAAATCAACTCAATTGGCCAAAATTTGGGTTTTATTTACTTAATACCCTTCAGTGGAGTCTAAATTAGGAAAGTAAATGAAATGAGGGTCACCCTAGCCAAATGATAGTTTGAAAATGTGCAATATTTTATTATGAAGAAAAAAATATATAATAAAGTCTATAAATCTTGGTTAATAATGAGATATGAATTTTTATTAAATTTATGTGGACTCATAACTTCATGGCCACCCCTAAACATGTGCAAACCACATGGGTGGAACATCATGATCATGTACACCCTCACCCTACCCAACCTCAATGGGACGTTTTCCTTATTTGGAATCATGTAGAATGATCTCATGTGCCATGCAAATGATCAAGTATATCACATCTATGAAAAAACATGAAGAATGATCTCATGTATACCACACTTTGATCATGTGCACCATGCCCTATTATACAAAATCGGTCCATGTGTGTGTGTTCACACATGCGAACAACCCCAATTTAGAAGTGTCTAAATGGTGAACCATGAAACCCTAGCCATCACACACACAAAGAAGAAACCAAAAACCAAGAATAAGAAAGTTTTCAAACCCAAAATGCTCCAATCTTGGCACCATGTGAAGAGATTACCATCATGTTCTTACAAAACCCTAGCCATCCTCTATGTGTATGTTATGAGCAACAACCCTGTTCATCATATGTGAGGAAACCCTAATTAAAGATGCCAAATCGTGGCCCCCCTTATGCTCTTGAAAGTCTGTATAAACCCCCTATGTACACACTTATTTTTCATCCCAAATCAAAGAGTTGACACTTCCCTCTGAGCTTGTTCTAGCCTTCTTCTTAGTAACCTTTGTTTTCTTGAGTGATCTTGAGGTATTCATGAGTGTTTGAGTGTTTGATTGAGTGTTACAGAGTAGTCTTTAAGTGCTAGAAGTATTGAAGAAAGGAACCTCTGCCGAATTTCCATCAAACTTGCAATTAAGGTGAAAGTAATTTTTCTTTTCTTCTTCAGATTAATACCATGTTCATTGCATGTTTAGTTTTTAGAAATCATTCAAGTTTCAATTTTAGAAATTTAACTATGATTTCAACTTCAGTTTAGTACATGAGCATGTTTTAAGCATTCATGAATCCATGCCATGCCTTTTAACATGTATAGGTTTATTTCAATGTATGATGCATGTTTTTGGATAATTCATACTTTGATTTTTAGATTGTTTATATTCTAAAATTTATTTCCCTTATTCTATGATTCTTGAATATGAGATTGATTATGAGATGATGATGATCAATAATCATGTACCATCATAATGAACATGTGAGTCATTATGAATGTTCTTTTCATGTAATTAGTTTACATGGGGTGTAAAGACCAAAATACTTAGTTGGTGGGTAAGAGGCCCTAAGTCCAAAAGTCTAATGAAATTGGCTAAGAAATGTCTTTTTTACTCTAAGGAGGTATTTTGTTAAGAACATCAAGGGCCTTGAAAACCCTTTTGGTCTAGCTCACAACTATACACAAAATGTTGCTTGAAACGTGTAATGTATGCAAGTATATGAATTATGGATGTGTTTTTAGTCTAAATCTGAAAATTGGTTGTTTGAAAAAGATCAAGTGGGCTATGTGCTCACCTTTCCTCTCTTATTTTTTAGGAAATTGACTTGCATGAAGACCATGAATATTAGTTAAGCTTTTTTTAAAATTTAGAGAGTTTCTAATTTCTATGTAAGGACATGTTGTCCAAGTTTTGAATATTCTATTGTAATAGTTTGTTTTTAAGATTAAGTTATGTACTCCACTTTATTAAATTAATAAAGTTTATAAATTCTTTTTATCTCTTGTATTATTATCATATTTAATTTGATTCCTAAAATTGAGATAAGTACTCTTAAATTCCATTAAGGCATGAGATAGTTGAAAATGAATGCCAAGTGTAAGTCACTTGTAATGTAATACCACCCGACCCATCTATATAGTTAAGTCTACTATCAAAATAGTGGTTATGTCCAACCAAAGAAAGAATATGAGAATTGGGGTGTTACACAAAGAGCAGAGGAAAATGTTGTTGGAGTTAAAAAAAAAACTCTAACCATCACAATTTGATGGTACTTCTGACTAGATAACAGCTGATCGTTGGTACCAGGAGTTGGAAGAACACTTGGGCATGTTAAAAGTAACAAGTCCATGTAGAGTGGCGTTGGCTACCCATCGGTTCAAGGGACCCGCTAGAAGTTGGTGGCAGATGTTGAAGGCTGATTCTAACATGGATATCAAGCAGATAAACTGGAAGGAATTCAAGAAAATATTATATGAGAAGTTCTTCCTAGAAGCAACGCTGAAGAAGATAAAGGAAACTTCATTAAGCTAAACTAGAAAGATATGACGGTGACCGAGTACAAGGTCAATTTACTGAATGTGATAAATTTTCACCTAAGCTGATTAGGAAGAGAAGATGAAGGCCAATCACTTCGCTTAAGGTCTTAAGATTGAGATCCAAAAAATAATAATGACATTAGGCCTAAAAGCACACAAAGACGTCATAGAAAAGGCATTGACACTAAAATAAGAATTGAACTTCGAACAGAAGTTAAGGAACAAGAACAAGAAGCCGAGAAATGGCAAAGACTATTAAGGACCTTGGAAGACATAGAATACCCATCAACAAAATGATGGAGGGGAGGTACCCCAGACACAACATCAAGCAAGACCCAACAAAGGGGAATGGAAGGAACAAGCCAGGAAACAAAGACTTTGTTATTACTATAACCAGCTAAGACATGTGGCAAGGGCTTGTCCTACAAAAACCTAAGCTTCCCAACAGTAGCAATACCACCAGGGAGGAGGACAGAATGGACGTCTTCAACACAATAACCCCGACAAAATAATAACCAAGGACAAAAACAGAACTAGGGTCGTGTGCAACCAAGTGATAGTGAAGAACAAGTACCCTCTACCAAGGATAGACGACCTATTTGATCAATTGAGATAAGCCACTCATTTCTCAAAAAGTGATCTTATGTAATACCCAAAAAAAATTTGTACTTAATGAAATGAGAAATTCAATATCAATTTGATGAAATTTGGGTAAGAAATGAAATTGGGTCCATTTCAGGGGCAAAATTAGCAGGTAAAATCCTCATTTAGTGATCCTTATGACCTTAGAATGACCTAAAATTTTATGAGATGACATGAACTAATCAACTAAACAACATACCCTTCAGTGGAGTCTAAATTAGGAAAGTAAATAAAATGAAGATCACCCTAGTCAAAATATGGTTTGGAAATATGCATTAGTTTATTATGAATACAAAAACATTTATTAAAGTTCTAAATTGTTATTATATAAGGAGATATGAATTTTTATTAAATTCATGTGGACCCATGAATGCATGACCACCCCTAAACATGTACAAACCACATGGGTGGAACACCATGATCATGTATACCCTCACCCTATCCAACGTCAATGGGACATTTTCCTTATTTGAAATCACGTAAAATGATCCCATGTGGCATGCAAATAATCAAGTATACCAGACCTATGAGGAACCATGAAAAATGATCTCATGTACACCCACAAATGATCATGTGTACCCATATTTTATACACCCCCAAACCGACCCTTGCAAGTGTACGTGTGTGTGTGCACACATGTGACAAAGAGAAGTTTCTAAAACCTAAATGGTACACTCTTAAAACACTAGCCATCCCCTTGATGCTTATACAAGCCAAAATAGAAACTTTAGATATAGAAACCAAGGGCGGCACCATTATCTTGTGAGATTTAATGGTAAAATGCCTCAATTGACCTTTGTCTTGTGCATCACTCAAAACAAGCTAAATTAGAAAGTTTCCCTAGGCCAAAATGGAAATCTTAGACCATGATCTTGTGTCCACCAAGTATGATATGGTGCACCCTGAAAGCCTTAGCCTTGCTAGCATGACGTCCCAAGGGTGGAAATTAGGAAGCATTATCTTGCTCAAATGCTTGACGCCCAAGTTTAAATGGGATTGGGAAGATTCTTGGTCCACTTCCTAAACTAAATTAGAAACACACCATACTCACAAGATCACGAACCTAACTGATTTAGGAGGTGTTCTAAATCTGATTTTATGCTCAAGGAAAGAATTCCTTACTTAAAGACGTCAAAATAGGAAGTTTTTATGCATGCTTGTGTGATGACCAAACAAAGGAACTAACTAGGAAATGTTGCTAAGTGATCTAATTCCATATAGACATCCTAATTGATTTGAATATATTCCAAGACTGATTTGATGCTCACATATAGATAGGAAACTAAATAAGAATCCTATGGGTACTCACATTTAGATTGAAAACCATAGTGGTCCCATTATCTCAAGCTATGAGCACACTTTCCCTATTCAAGCAAACCATCCCCTTTAACTATGGAATGTTGCTCAATTTGTGAACTGCCCAAGACATCTCCCTTGTGCTCTTGAAAATCTATATAAACCCCTTTGTACTCACTTCTCCTTTATCCCAAAGTAAAGAGTTAACACTTCCTCGTTGCTTGTTTTAACCCTCTTCTTGGCAATCCCTTTTTCCTCTTTTGTGTTCTTGAGTGATTTTTAGAGAGAAGTTAGGATTTTAGATTTCTTTTACATTCTTGAAGTTGCTAGTTTTCTTGAAGTGCATAAAAGAAGGGGAACTCTACCGAATTTTCTACAAACAAGCAACTAAGGTGGATGAGATTTCCTACACTTCTACTTTACTAGTTTGAGTTTCTAGCATGTTCATGCACCTTTTATTTTTAGTTTTCTACATGTTTGACCATGATTTAGATTTTGATCATCATTTATACATGTTTGAAGTATTCATGATATCATGTCATGCCTAGTTTTCATGATTAGGTTTAATTTGAATTATAAAAGATGCTATGTGTTGTTTTCATGCTTTTTTTTTAATGTTTTATTCTTAATTATATTATTCTGATTTTTTATTCATGAATATGTGGGAATTAAGATTAAGACTTTGAAGTTATGAACCATGTATTGTCATAGTAATCTAAGTGATGTTATGGTTATTCTTTACATATACTTAGTGTATGTGGACCTCATCATTACATGTGGATGGGTATAACCCAAGGTACTTGGAATGTGGACTTAAGATCCTTATTCCAATGGAATATGACAAGATGAATTATTTTTCAATCCAAAAGTGGAGTGCTTTGGTAAGAACATCAAGGGATTAGAACCCCTTTTAGTCTTAATGTCAAAAATAACCGAAGATGTTGTTTGAATCGCTTAATTGTTTGTAAGTGTTTGAATTTGGATGTACTTTTGATTTGAATTAGTAATTTAGTTGGTTATGGAATGATCTATTGGGCTATGTGCTCACCCCTTTCTCTCATATTTTTCAAGAAATTGAATTATGAAGACTACTGAAAATTAGATAGGGTTTCAAATTTAAAAATTTACATATAAGGGCATGTTGCCCAAATTTTGATTATTTAAATTAAGACTTCTGCTGAATTTAGTATTTTTAAAATTGAGTTATATACTCTTTTGTTATTTGAAATTCAAGTATGTACTTCTTTATTATTTTATTGAATAAATAAAGATTAAAGATTTCTTTTATCTCTCTTGTAATAGTCTTATTAAAGTAAAGTTAAATTGTTTGGGTTGTATGCTCATCATGAATTAATAAGGCTTGAGATAATTGAAATAGAATGTGATGCAAGTTATGTACTTGTAAATGTAACATGGCTTGGCTTGCCTTATGGTTAAGTTCAACTGAAAGTCTCGGGGGTTGGGGTGTTACATCTTAGGTCAAGATACCATCAATTAAGGATTTAAGAATTAGACATTCACAAGACAACCTTTAGAACCTGATATGGACACTTCAAGTTTAATGTGATGCCCTTTGGTTTAACCAATGCCCTGGCAGCATTCATGGACTTGAAGAACCGAGTATTTAGGTAATATCTTGACCAATTAATCGTGGTATTTGTTAATGAGATCTTAGTGTACTCTAAATCGAATGAGGAACATTTAGAACACCTGACGATCATGTTAAAAACACTCAAAAGACACCAATTGAATGTTATGCATAGCAAGTGCAATTTTGTATGAAGAATGTCAAATTCCTTGGCCATGTAGTATCAACGAAAGACATCTTTGTAGACCCTGAAAAGGTGGAAGCTATCACGGATTGGAAACAACCCATAATGGTTACAGAGATCAAAAGCTTCTTAGGCCTAGCTGGATACTACAGAAGATTCATCCAAGTCTTCTCCAAATTAGCAAAACCTATGACCAAGCTGACCAAAAATATGAGTTAAATTTACTTGGGATGAAAAGTTTGAATGATCATTCCAAGAATTTAAGAGGAGTTGACTTCGGCCCTCATCTTAACTGCTCTGACTCATGGTAGTACATACGTTCTATACACAAATGCTTCACAGAATGGATTGTGTGCAATCTTGATGCAAGAAGGAAAGTTTGTTGCCTATGTCATGCGACAACTAAAGATCTATGATCAAAACTATCCAACCCATGACTTAGAATTAGCAGTCATAGTATTTGCCCTAAATTTATGGAGGCATTACTTATATGGTGAAAGGTTCAACCTATTTTCAAATCATATAAGTCTAAAATACATTTATATCTAGAAGGAATTGAATTTCAGGCAACATAAGTGGATGGAATTTCTTATAGACTATGATTTCAAACTCCATTATTATCAAGGAAAAGCCGACATAGTAGCAGATTCCCTAAGTAGAAAACTCAACAAGTAGGAGGAGAAAAACGATTAGATGTACCAACTGATTAAAGACTTTAGGTTGGATGTAACCTTAAATGACAAACGAGCCTATCTATACAATATGACTTGCCAACTGCATCTTCTACATCAGATCAGGGAAGAACAAAGGTAGGACAAGTGGCTCACAAGGTTAATGGAAGGAATTCAATGAGGTAAGCATACCGACTTCAGAATGGATGTCGGAGGTACCCTAAGGCTCAAAGATAGAATTTGTGTACCGTAGAATGGACAGAGTAGACAAACCATTCAGGAGAAAGCTTATCAGACCAAGAACACGATACATCTAGGAAGAGATAAGATGTATCAAAACCTGTGGAAGAACTATTGGTGGAGGGGAATGAAGAGAGGTGTAGCTAAGTATGTCTTTAACTGCCTCACCTGTCAGCAAGTAAAGGCAGAACATCAAAAGCCCTCTGGAATGTTACAACCACTTCCTATCCCAAAATTGAAGTGGGATCACATTGCCATGGATTTTTTCAATGGGTTACCTAGGAATCAAAAAGGGGAGGATATTGTTTAGATGATTGTGGATTGTCTCACTAAGGTAGCACACTTCTTGCCCATTAGATCCACAAACCAAGTCAGTAAACTAGGCGAACTCTTTGTGAGAGAGATAGTACACCTTTGTGGGGTACCTGAGACGATAGTATCAGATCAAGACTCTCGCTTTACCTCACAATTCTGGAAGAGTCTACAGAAGGAACTGAGCACCAAACTCACCATGAGTATGACTTTTCACCCTCGGACAAATGGGCAGTCTGTCATTTAAACGCTAGAAGACATGTTGAGGCCTTGTATCCTTTACTTCAAAGGGTACTTGAGTAAGTATCTACACCTAACAGAGTTTGTCTATGACAATAGTTATAAAGTAAGTACAAAGATGGCTCCGTACGAACTCTCTATGGGAGGCCCTATAGATCACTGACCTATTGGGCTGAACTTGAGGACCACGTACTTACTAGGCTAGATCTAGTGCAGGAAATGAATAATCAAGCGAGACAAATTCAGAAAAGGTTAGTCACAACACAAATTAGACAGAAGAGTTATGCTGATAGAAGAAGAAGGCCACTAGAATTTCAATCAGGCGATAAGGTATTTCTAAGAATCAATCCTCGGAAAGGGATCAAACTGTAATACCCCAGAATTTTGTCAAATAATTTAAAATAAATAAAATAAGTTAAGTGAATTAATTTCAAAGATTTTAAGAAAATTTTTGGTACAAATTGTGGGTTGGCACATGAAAAATAAAATATATTGAAGATAAAATATAAATCAGGCAAATAATACCTTAATTTGATAATTAAATGAAAATTACAATTTAGTAGAATTAATTATAAAATTTAAAGAGTTGCTTAAGAAATAAATAGAAATAAAGTATAGATACACATATAGGTTAATATGTGTATGAATAAGGTGTGTGTTAGCACAATAAATGTGAATACTACATATTATAGGAATATGTACATAGAAAAATTCATATAATTAAATAAAAATGTAGTGTACATGTATTTATTAAAAATAAATCAAACATTATGTAAATATTAATTTATAATTACATAAATTATTATCTAAAAATGAAATATGAAATAAATAAAAATACATGAAAATGGAAAATGTTGATTATTTAGTTATTGGCATTAAATATATTAAAGAAATAGAAAAATATCTAATAAATACAATATTAAATAATTAGAAGGGCAAAATATTAGTAAGTCCATAAAATAAAATAATTTGTGCAATAAAACCAAGTTTTCATCAATTAGAAAGTGTCTAATTAGCAAAATTCGGATAATAACAACCTTAGAAAGTGATTTTGGTATTAGAAACTGCATCCAACAGCCAGAAACACATCATCCACACGATCGAACATCTCACGACCACGATCAAAGCCCAAAACAGCGCCCAGGAGCACCGAATCACTAAAATCCAACGGTCCAGAATCAATCCATCTGATCTACGGTCCGATTGTGTTTTGTTGATCACGAAAGTATAGCAAACAAGGAAAATCCAATGGTCAGGATCCGTGATCTCGTTCTGATGATCATCGATGCTGCAATCGAGGTTCATTCGATGGCAAATATCAGAAGCGCAAAACGTTAATCGTGAACGAGATTCTCACACGAAACTCGAGGACGATTTGCACGATCCAACGACTCAGAACGCAGGCGCAAAATCATGATCGCGAGCGTGCTATGCTCGAGGTTGATCTGACGGTCCAGATCGAAATTGTTTTCGTTGATCGTGATGTGCATGTCTCGAGGACGATTCGACCGTCCAGATCGAAGCCGCGTTCGGTAAATCGCGAACCGGTGCGTCGCTCGAGGAAGATCGGAGCACTGAGATTTGAGGCTACGATAGATCCGAGATCTGTGTGGAATCCGAGGAAAATCTAACGGTCAAGAGTTCATCCACCTGATCGGAGATTTACTGCTACGATCAAGAACTATCTGACGGTCAGATCGTTTGCTCCGAAAATAATAACCAAAAATCCAAATTAAATCAATAAAATGTAACACCCCAACCCCTGTATCATTAAGCACTGGACGCGTCCACCACTTTTCTCTAACAGTGGACTAAACCAAACGGCGGGCCGGGCCGGTGTTACATTACAAGCGACGCACACTTGACTTTCTATTTCAGTCATTTCATGCCTTGATCGTATTTAACCGCACAT
>JAJIYU010004023.1:0-25213 GCA_030144865.1 Tinospora cordifolia
TATTTTTATAAAAAATAATTTTAAAATTTAGTTATAAAAAGTTAAATAAGTTATATATAGCTACATGATTAATTAATGAGTTAAGTTTAGAATTGTAAATATGATACGGTTGATAATGAGTTAATTTAAGTGAGTAATAAATATAAATCATACTCGTTTATGAAACGATCTGCTACATCATATAAAATCTACATATTATACCACTACAGTTCAAGACTTATAAATGTTTATTTGATATAAGTAAAGGCTGCAAATTAGCCACTACGTCACTAGGGTATCTCGCGTATTTTACTAAAATCTTATTACATACAAATCAAGGTAAAGACAATTCGCTCGTTGTGAATGAGTAATCCGGGTCGGGCCAGGTTGGATCGGTTCGGTGGGCTCAATGCAAACCCTCACAGATGGAGCGGAGCTTATCACGTTCCAACAACGCCTGCACTGCTTCGTCCGTCCTCTTTCCTTCTCCCATGATTTTCTCAGCAATGATAAGAACGGCAATGTCAAGCGTCTCTCTTTTCAATCTGTTACATCTGCAAAACCCTTGCAACCTAAGACACTTCTCTATAAATTCGCTTAAACCCCTTTCAACTCGTGCCGGCACCTTCTGCTCTGTGGCTTCTGCGGAATTTTCCCGTCCATCGACTGCTTCCACCTCTAATGGCGTCCTCGATCCCTATCTTTCGTGCTCGATGCCAGGCCAGAAGCTCAAAGTCGCGGTTCTTCTTAGCGGTGGTGTCGATAGTAGCGTTGCTCTTCGGCTTCTACACCGCGCTGGCCATTCCTGCACTGCCTTCTACCTCAAAATCTGGTTTCAGGTGTGTCTCTCAAACTGCCTGCATCAGCATTTCTATATGAATTTATATACTAGTGGTTGATTTGGAGTCATACGTTATCTGGAATTACTCTTGTCATTCGGGCGGAATTTAGTGGAAATTTTTTGTATTTCGGTTGTTTAATCCGAATCAAATTAGTAAAAAAGCTTGTATTTCATTTGAGCGGAATTCAGCAGAATTTAGTTGGATAGACAGAGAAAGATACTATGGTCTTCAAAAAAAAAAAGGAAGAAGTAGAAGAAACCCATACATTGTATTTCATTTGTTCAGATATTTTGATATTTTCTAAAATTACTATGCTTGAGGTGGAAAAGAAAAAGATTTATTAATTAAGGATATTCATATTGAGGTTCGGAAGGGTCTATAGGAAATTGGAATTTCGTTTGCTGACCAAATAGTTTAAGAATATTGCAGCAAGCCCATTGTTTAACGTAAAAGTATCTTAATATCTATGTTCAGAGAGAAGGTATTCAAAATTGTGCAATTATAGACAGATTGAATTGATCTTTCACATGATGAAATTGTGGAAAAAAATAATAGAAGATTGAGTAAGATTTAATACTTCGGTGGCCAATCATCAATTGGAATTACACCTGAGAGACAAATCCTGGAAGCTATTCATTATTAACAAAAATTATAAAGCGGTATAAAGAAAAGAAGAGAGACCTTCACATGGTATATATTTATTTTAGAAAAAGCACATGATAAAGTATTTAAAGAAATAATAGTGTGTTTTAGAGAAAAGGGAGTTACTAGTTGGATTTTAGACTTGGTTAATTATACGTACGATAGAGCATTAACTATTGTAAATCAATAGTAGCAGAAACAATAAGTTTGTCATTAATGTAGGTTTATGCCAAGGATTTGTTATATCTTTTTGAGCTTGCTGTGGTTGGAATTGGCTAAATATATCCAAGGAGATGTTCCATGGTGTATATTATTTGACATTTGTAGATAATTTACTGGTGATTGATGAAACAAAATTTGGAGTCAGTGCTAAGCAAGATAATCAGAAAGTGGCTCTAGATTCTAAAGGGCTGTAGAATAGTAAGATGAAAGCTGAATACATCGAATGCAGTTTTAGTGTAAGTTGAACCATCAACCATAGATGAAGAGACAATAAAGATTGAAAACCTAGAGATAATAAAGATTAAACATAGATGAAGAGACAACAAAGATCGAACATTTTGGGTGCTTGGGATCCATCATTCATCAAGAAGGTGAAATAGGCAAAGATGCCAAGTTAAAGCAATGTGAGTTAAAGTTTACAAGTGAGGAAGGTTATGAACAATTATATCTTTCGATGCATCCTTTGAAGGTGAAAGGGAGATTTTATAAACAACAAGAACAAGTATGCTATATTGAATAGAATGTCTAACAATAAAGAAATAGCACATAAATGCACATGTTAAGATGGACGTGTGATAAAACATTAAAAGATAGAATTAGGAACTAATATCTTCAAGAAATGGTTGAAGTAACCTTAATTGAAGATAGCGTGAGATAACTTTGATTAATTTGGTTTGGACACATAAAATGAAGATCTTTAAATGACTTAGTTAGAAAGAGTGACCTATTAATGGTTTATGTAAGGATAGAGGTTTTGGAAGACCTAAAATAACATTGATAGACATAAGTAACAAAAAAATATATATATATATAACTACTTTTAATTTAGATGTCTGTTTAGCTTTTCATTGATTGTAGTCGAAGAAGCAAATTCATGTAGTCGACCCCATGAAGTTGGCAGAAGGGTTAGTTCTCTTGAGTTAATTTATGTACTGTGTGGTTGAAAAATTACAAATATATTTTTAAATATTTTGCAAATTTGGAACATCTACAGTTTGCTGTTGTAATATAGTGAATGACTTTAGCACCTGTTTGTACAAAATTGAGTTATGATTTATTTATATGTTACACATAGAATTTCAAATTTAGGCTTTATGTTCATGCAAAGTTAGGCTTTAATGCAAGTAGCCTCTATCACATTATGTAACTAATTAAATTGCTGATCAGTCTGAGCTTTCTCCCGCGCCGCCCCCCCCCCCCCCCCCCCCCCCCCCCCCCCCCCCCCCATCTTTTAGTGACTTTTTATGAAGTTATGATAAAAAAGAGACCAATAAATAAGAAAAATGGAGAAGGGGTAGAACAGGAAAAAAGGAAGCAAAGAAAGAAATACAACTCCTACATATTAAATATGCTTCTGTCTTTGGATTAACTTTTGCTAAGTACATACTTTCAAAATTATTTCTTGATAGTTTTGGTACTTGACTGTTTTCAGGAAGATTTTGAAAACTTTTGGTCTGCATGCCCTTGGGATGAAGATCTGAAATATGCTGAGGAAGTTTGCGAGCAGGTCTTTTTAATCTATGGACCTCTTGTTTGTCATTTCTGTTTGTTCCCTGAACTATTTGTGAATTTTAATAATCTGTAGCTTTCTCATAGATAACTTTCATTTTATGAAATTTCACTCATTATAGAGTGTTCGCGTCTCCATATGGGAAAGGGCATCAAAAATCATATTGCTATTCTTATATGTTTTATTATGTAAAGAATAATATTATAACTCTATTTTACCTTTGTAGGTTGGCATACCATTAGAAGTTGTTCATTTGACAGATGAGTACTGGAAGAATGTGGTAAGAATGGTTCTCCATGGTAATTTTCTTGGAATTTCTGTAATTTCTCTTCATGATTTATTTATGCTAATTTGCAGTTTTTTTTTTCAAAGCGTGGTTGTTATATTGTTATAATTCTTTTATGGATTTTCTGTGTGATGATATACAGATAACAAATCTGGTTAGAAGTCCAACTGAATACTAAATGATACAATCTTGTGATTGTTATAGTCATTTCTTCAATTATCGAATATGATATTTCAGGTGTCTTACATTATTGAAGAGTACCGATGCGGTCGTACCCCTAATCCAGATGTCCTTTGCAACACAAGAATAAAGTTTGGTTTGTGACTCAACTAATGTTTTGGCAAGCATTAACATCAACAATTTATTTTTATCTGATTTCTTTTATTGTTCATTGTTAGGTGCATTTATGGATGCCATCAGCAATTTGGAGTTTGACTATGTTGCATCTGGGCATTATGCACGTTTGTTTCACTACTCTTTAGATCAAAATGATGGAGTTTCTGTACTTGAATTGTCAGAGGACATGGTAATTCTTTCGATAAGTTCATGTTGTTTGCTTTCCAGATTCTTAGCTTAATACAACATCAATCTTTCTATTTGACATTTTTGCTTGCAGATTGTTAGTAAAGATTGTTTTCTGACAGAATATGTCCAAGACCAATGAAATTATTAAGTTACTTTGTTTTATCTTCAACTGTGGCAGAACACATTTTTTAATCACCACTTGTTATATTTCTATTATTTTACATTTTCAGCCTCAAGGGCATCAGGCCTTAGAGCACACGCACCTAGTCACTTGAAACACTTAGAAATCTCCCAAGCCTCAAACACATCATTTGCTCCAACGGAAGAAACCTGCTTTGAATGAGATTCAAACTTAATTAGGATTCTCACTTCCTGAGATGGTTGTTGGCAATCACACCAATCCCAAGTGGGTCTCTTGGTCCAACTCATTGGGCATCTATCTTATGAATATGCAAGTATAATTTAAGATTTTCAAACCTCTTTAAGCATCTGCATTGATTTGCTTTGCTTCTTGAAATGTTGCATTTTGTGCATCTTTTAACACCAGGCAAAACTTGTGTTTTTTTTTTTATGTTTTATATCTTCATCTTTTGCACTTTGAGTAAAAGAAAACGAAATTCCTTTAGTTGATCTTGGATTGCAGATTCAATTCCTTTATGTTTATGTCATCTTCTTCTTGTTTAACTTTTCATTTCCCCTTCCCCAGGGATATATCCCTTTGTTTTTTGATAAGAAGGTTTGTCCCTTTTTTCTGATGTAAGATGGTTGGTTTTTCAGGTCAAGGATCAAACTTACTTCCTTTCACATCTCTCTCAGAGCCAACTTAGAAGACTTCTTTTTCCTCTTGGGTGCATCCCAAAGGTAATATCTTTGGTGGACTTGGAGTTGTTTATTTGAAAAACTGCTAGTTGAGTACTGCAACTGGTTTGGTGTTGTTTTCCTATGGACTGTCAGACTTCCATGAATGGTTAGAACAAAACAAAATGACTGTGATGATTTTCCTAACTAGCTGCGAGCCAATTAGGTTGGTGTACTTTTTAATATATATGTATGTATATAAATATATAAATCCTTCGTAGTATAAGAATATGACCATGCTTATGTAACAGATTTCATGGGAAGGTCCTACATGTGACTGAAAGCAGTGTTGTCAAGGTGACGCCTAGGCCTCCTTGGTGCCTAGGCAGTAGTCTAGGTGCTTGCGAGGTGTCTCTGAAAATACAAAAAAATTTAAAGGGATTCTAAATAATTTTTACAATACTCTTAATTTTAACCTAAACCTAATCAACCACCATAACACTTTCTTAAACCTAAAACAATTTTTAAAATGTTATCAATTAATTAAATGTAAATTATAAATAAATAGAATTATGAAAATAAGTATTAAATTATATATATATGTGTGTGTGTGTGTCTATTGTGGGGGAGCAATAAATAAATTAATAATTCTTCAGAGACTTTAAATAATTATTTTAAGGCCTCTCCTTATTGAGGCTTATCATCTTACACCTCCTTGACAACATTGACTGAAAGTAGATTCAAAATAAAAATTTTCTCATGCACAATGGTTGAGCTGTGTTGACCCGTATTTCATCATGCTCAATATAGCAAAATGAGCTATTTCTTGTAAGAAAAGGTGGAAATAATATATAGTTGACTTAAATTTTGTTTTAGAGTCATGTTTTATCTGTTAATATGCCCTTTTCTCTGTGACTTACAATAACAATCTATGACTTAAAAGTTTGTTATGAGGATCTGGTTTTAATATGCTTTCTTCTATAAAATATGAATAATGCACAAATTTAAGTTTGTTGTTGCAATCATGGTTTTTCTATTAATATGCCTATTTTTGTAATTTACTAAATAATGCAAAATTGTTCATTTAATTATTAAGAAAGAGAAATGAATATGTTTCTTTGTCCACATGAGTTAAGAGTACTTTTCCTAGCTTTCTAATTGACAAACCATTGTTCTCACCCTTCAACCTTTGTTCCTCCATTTGGAAAGAAAGTGCATTTCAAAAGTTAGGTTTGGGGTTAGCTCATAACTTTTGGGAACTTTGATTCAACATACACTATCCATCAAAAATGCCCAAAAGATGCATTTCTCCACATTGCAACTATTTTTGTAAGGACTTAGGGAGAGGAAAATCAATTTAATCTCTCTTCCTTCTATGCTCCTTCACTCCCAAAATCTGAAAAAGATGGACTTCTAACATGATATATGAGTTATATGTTTCTATTTCAAAAAAGAAAAAACATGATATATCAGTGTTTTCAAGGTGGTAAGGCAGTTTAAGGTGTTAAGCCTTCATAAGGCAAGGCGGGACCTAGGCGAGGACTAGGCGGGGCCTTGGCGAGGACTAGGCGGGGCCTAGGCATTTTTTAAAATAATTATTTAAAGGTCCTTGAAGATTTATTTATTTATTTATTGGTCTTTCACAATATATATATATATATATATATATATAATTTTTTATTTATAATTTATATTTAATTAATTATATATATAAATTATAAAATTATAAATAAATAACATATATTAGATAATACATTATAATAATACAAAAAATATAATTAAAAAAATATAAATAATTTTACAAAAAATTAAAGAAAAAATGCTCCTTTCGCCAATTGATGCACAGAGAGACTAAGAGTAGACAAAGAGAGAGAGAGAGAGAGAGAGAGAGAGCTGAGAGGTGGAGAGCGGGGAGAGAGTAAAGAGAGCCGAGAGAGATAGGGAGCAGAGAGTAGAGAATGAGGGAGAGAAGTAGAAAAGAGGGAGAGAGCAGAGAGGGGGAGAGAATGGAGAGAGCAGAGAGAGAGAGTTGAGATAGATAGAGTTACACAGAGAGAGTTGAAAGAGACAGGGAGCGAACAGACGGAAGAGAGAGCAGAGAGATGAAGGAGAGAGCCTTGTTGAAGTTGCACATCGAGTCGAGTCGAATCACAAGACGGAGGAGAGAGCATCCAGTCGAGTCGCACGTTGCAAAGAGCCAGAGGCGTTGCAAAGATGATCGTTAGATGCCAAGGTTGTTTGCGAAAGTCGCCGGAGTTGTTGGACGGAGTCACCGGAGTTGCTGGACACAATTGCGGTCGTCGAAGTGAACTGGTTCGTTGGTTCGAGAAGAGATGAAGAAGACAATCTCAAAATTTTTAATATTTTCAAAAACACCCCTCCCAGCGCTTAGACCACTGCCTAGATGCCGGGAGGGCCTGGGCGATGCAGCGCCTTGACAACACTGTGATATATATATATATCTTGCCCAAAGATATAACTATTCCAATCATTAATTGACCAAAGGGAAGGAATCTCAGAGTCCTTTAGTGGTCTTGGGAAGATTTATTATTTTAGTGGTAATCTAGAGCATTTGGATTGAAAGAAATGAGAGGGATTCTAGGGAAGAAAACTGTGGCGTTGATGCAGTTTGGTCAAATTTGTTGATTTTAGCTTCACTTTGTTTATCTATTGGTTATCTCCCTACAGGATACGGTCTATTTGAGTGGTTGGGAATCGGTAAAATATTCTATTTAGTGATGCCTAACCACTTGGGTTGATCTTCTCACCTCACCTTGGTATCAGAGTGTTGTTGTTATTCCATATCTTTTATGTATAATGTATATTTTCTAGTTTCTTGTAAAAATAAAAATAAAAAGAAAAATTTTCATGTATGGCTTCCTCTTAACAGGTGAGCAATTTCATCAAATTTGGCATGTACAACAAAGTTCTATGAATCTGTAATGCATGATGAACAAAATTATGTTCACAAAAGACAGGCAGATGTAGAAATTATAATCAAGCCATTACACTTCTTAAAGATTGATCCTTCCTCTGGTAAGAATGATGAGAAGATATAAAATGATCTCCTTGAGCTGTTTCTTGAATAATATTCTCCAAATTCAGGAAGAAATGAACATCATAAACTATACATAGTCTCCGTGAGTCATTTAGGTATGCATAATCATCTATGATTCCTCCTCTTCATTTCAAATATTACTGATGTATCCAAGTCTCATACTATGGATTTAGCTCAGATAACTTAATATTGGTATTGATGTTTCAAAATCTTGAAGGATGGGCCTTGGTGCAAGAATTTAGTTTTGCTTCCATTAAGGCTTAGAGGTCTTAAGTTAAAATTCGAAAAACAAACTAATTTAATCTGCTGCTAAGCCTAAGATTGATCGTTCAAGCTTTCTTTACTTAATCCAATTACTCTTGGGTTTCTCAATAGAAAGAGTCAAAAGGGTGAAAAAAAAACAGTGCCCTCTAGTATTGTGTATTATTTTTGTCCTATTAACTGCCAAGTGCCAAATAATGTGGAAGCCTCAAGTACTAGGTACATGCTTTACGTTTCAAATTTTTGTATTTTCTAGACTTTTCAAACTGTGAAAGGATAATAAATTTCTGGTGCGGTGGAAAATTCACAAGATGACGATATATACGCCATCATAATGAAAGGAGTGAAAGTGTAAAAGGTTGCAAATTGCAGCCTTGAGTATTATTTGTCAATATATATATATATATATATATATATATATATATATGAAGAACTAGAGAAATAATATATTGTTGAAAAGGAATAAAAGGTCTTTGTTGAATACCCATAGAACTGTATAAAATGCAATGTGAAACTTTTTCTTTATTCAACTTCTGTTTTTAACTGTTGAAATCTTACCCTTTGTCTCTTATTTACAAAGTTAATGTTAATCCTAGGAAGGTAAACCAGTGTTTAAAACCTGTTCTTAGTTTGAATTTTTACTATCCAAAACTAAGAGTGTGGAACAAATTTTGTTAAATTAGAAAAATCATTTGTTTAACATTATATTTGAGATTTTTTATTGCTAACCAATCACAACATATTAAGATTTTATATATTCTATTTTAATAATATACCTCAACTAAGTCTTTTTTCTAATTATTTAATTACATGTTTAACATTATATTTGCAATTGTTGATAAAAAATTTGACCAACGGCAAACAGTGATCACGGAATGAATTTTGCCTAACTAATGCCAACCTTGTGCTAGGAGATTCTTGACCTCTTGATGGAAACCCCTTTTCGTATTTTATTTTATTTTTTTGATAATGATATTAAAAAAAAGTAGGAAAGAATTTACTTAGTTCATAGTTGTTTTTAAGAGAAAGATTAAGGTTACTCTTGGGCAATCATCATTTGAATGCGAAAAACCATTTGGCCCTTGACACATTAGGAACCCTTAACGGTCCCCATGTATCCAAATGGACTAAGGAGAATGGGAAATTGATCTGTTATTGCTTAAAGGAAAGGAAACATGATGATGCTTACAAAATTCACAAACATTACAAGGTGAAGTACTAACATTGACATTTTGAAATAGCAAAGAGGATGAGTTTTTCATCAAACTAAAGGACATCCAAGGCAATACGGATGAAGCCAAAACTCTTTCTTATTTAAGGATGTATTCTTGGATAGGTAAGAGAATAAATGATGATCACTGTTAGTATTACCACTCTGAGGCTCTAAGATGTAGAGTCCGTCCCATTCCTTAACCAGTCCGATTGTCCTCTTGTTTACTCGGTCCTAAAAAAGAAAGCAGTCAGGATAGAATGTTACTTGATAAGCCAAATCTTTGGTAGCTTGTTTAATCATTTAACAGACAAAATTTTCACAGATAACTTGGGGACGTGGAACATATTCTCTAAGAAAAGATTGGAAAATAGTGCTATGGTTCCCTGCCCTGATACCGTAGCATAGATCGAGAAGGTCTTGAAGGTGGACTCAAACGTATAATATTTTCATGTACTTTGGAAATAGCGCCCCACCATCTTCTTAGGACTATTTGTCTTTCCACATGAATCTGTGAAGTTTTTCCCATCTTCTGTCTTCCTTTGTTTAATGTATTTGGTATTTCTGCCCCTTCTTGTTTCCAATGTCCACTCATTTTCTCCATTTTGGTATTCCATCTTCCAATGTACTCGATTTTTTATGTGACGTCCGCTCCCATGGTAGTGTCCTTCAATCAGTGCTTTTTTGTAGTCTCGTCTCGTAACTCCCGCTGTCTCAGTTTGTAATCCCTCCCCACTCTTGCGGCCTTTGTCACTGCCAATCTTGTCATATTGTCACTCCCATCATCTTGGTTCTCAATCAAGACTCAAGCTCTTTGCCCTGTGGTCTCCATGCACGTCTATATGGACAATTTTCAGCTATGTTTGTGGAGTTCATTGGAGTAGACAAAGTATGATGTTTTTTTGGAATAATTATGAAGAAAGCAATAGGACTTCATGTTAACTGGAACTTGTTGCATGAAGTTAAAAACGTGATCATGAATCAATGCTTGCTTGGGAAATGATTTGAAGAAACAGGCATTAAAATTTTTCATGAAAAGTATTTATTGCAGCTAAGCAGTTAAAAAGAACAATTCTGGGAGATGCTGTGTGCTGGCTAGTATTTGGTTCAATATTGAAGTGATTCTTCAGACCAATTCCATACTAGGTTGAGTCTGTGGAGGGTATGTTAGCATCCTGTACTGCTTCATGAGCATAATGACTTTATTTTGCTGTAGGGTCTATGTTGGGGAAAATCCTACCTTTATGCTTGAAGGTAAATGTGATCTTTCATTTGATCCTTTTATCAATAACTTTTGTTTGAGAGATCTTAATCTGCATTATTTTCCTTATCATTTGTCAGGATATCCTAATTGTTCCAAGCAAAAGAAATAACTGCATGCTTACTTTGTATAAGCTTATTGTTCCATTACAATGAGCACCATTTGTGCATGCAAAGTATTTTCTTAATATGGCGAACTTCTCCCTTTGTCCCTTTCTTTGCTCTGAAGGACAAAATAAATTACACTCCTATTTGTGCCAAGTTTTTTCCTCTAACGCATCTTCTTTAGATGAAGCAGATTTTTGTGATCCTCCAATCTGCAATTACATGGCTAGTATGTTTGGAAATTTATTCATGTCTTGCTGCTTTATGCCCTTTTTCACCTCCTCTGTTAGATCTTTTTTGATGAAGGAGGTCACTGTGCCCAATGACATGCAAATTTTACTTTTCAATAAGCTTTAGACCAATAAAGAAAGCTCCTTCTCTTATTTTTGTTTTTTTAGTGCATTATAGTTAGTTGATCTCCTTATGTGTTATGGTGTTTTAGAAAAAAATAAATAAAATTGATATACCACGCTTTTGTTCAAAACTAATTAAGACGTGAGGGATTAAAAGCACTTGACACTTCTCTCGCCGGTATTTACATATTTGTTCACTGTGATGAATTCAAATTTCATTTTAAATTTATTATAATAGAGGTAGCCTTCCCAAAATGTTTTTTTCTGATGTAAATGTTATTTTACCATTCTTTTATGGATATGTTTTGATGTGTGCCACAATCTCCATGCATGTAAAGTAAACTTCTTGATGAAGTTGTCATTTGAATTTTTGTTTTTGGTTCAAAACTTATTATTAAATTAGCCATCCCTGGTCATCTTTCAGTTCTAATTCTTGAATGCTGAAACCATTTGCAGAATGAAGTGCGCCGGCTTGCTACAGAGTTAAATCTGCCTAATAGAGACAGGAGAGATTCACAAGGAATTTGTTTCCTTGGTAAGGTAAACTGATAATTGAATAAATTTGGTTTCTTGGTTATCATAGAATATTTTGCTTCATCCTGCTTCAGTTATCGTTGATGCTTTATGTGCAAAATTGAGATTGATTTCCTTTCTGTTGTTGACATCTTCGAATTAGAAAATTTTATCATTATTTTGTGACAAGGAAATTATCCAGAGAGGAAGGTTTTTATTTTTACTTCTATTTATTATTTATTTTCATGTATTAGAACAAATTAACTTCAAAATGCTTATGGTACCAACTATTCTAAAGTTTAAAGTTGATTAGATCAAGGCTGCCCTTCATATTTGCCATAACAGTCATGTTTTAATTTATCACATATTGTGTCAGTGTGGCACGACTCAAAAGGAGAAGCCTCCACATTCGTTGCTTTCAAATTCCAAATTGTTTTAGCTTCAAACCTGCTTTAAATTTTCATCAATCGGTTATACATAGATCATCATTTCCCATACTTCCTTCTATCGTTCCTTCTCAGAATTAGATTTCTTAATGCAACATTTATATATTGAAAGGAAACACTTAATTAACTGCATGCAACATTTGCTTCTTCCATTTGCTACATCTTTTGTTTAGGTTCTTTAGATTTCCAGTGTTTCAAGGATTCCTAGTTTTACACCTGATAGCTTGATGCCTATCCTCAAATTTTAGCTCCCCTCTCTCTCTTCACTAGTCTTATTGTTGCATAGCACAAACACCGGTTTCCCTAATGTATGACAGTTTCTGTGTAATTGATGTTGGTGAGCTGCCTAGTGCTTGGTCTCTTCATGAGATTCTTTTGGGCTATGTAGTATCCTCATGAATATTTGTCTGTATTCTTGGTTGCCAGTGTTGTTCATGTTCCCATCTATTGGAATATTTAATGATTTCTGGTGCTTATGTTTATTTTATTGAGAAGCCTCTGAGTTTCTTTATTTTAATCTATTTTCGAGTTCGTAGTGAGCTTTACTTGCTGATTATGATTTGAAAATTTTCATACTATTGAAAGAAACTTCTTTTTTTTTTCCTTCCCTTCTGTTGGATAGTTATAGCAAAACTGTGAACACTTTCATGGACTAACTCATTCTGTTGTGCTTATACTAACACTCAGACATCAAATGGTTCTCTCATATATATATATATATATAGGGGTTAACTTGCCTGTGGACTTTCTTCTACAGATTAAGTTTAGTGAGTTTGTTGCAAGACATATTGGAGAGAGGGAAGGTGTCTTACTTGAAGCCGAGACAGGAGATTTTCTTGGGAAACATAGGGGTTTCTGGTTCTACACAATTGGTCAGCGTCAAGGGTTACGGCTACCTGGTGGACCTTGGTATGTTAGCTTTTACTATGACAATTAGTCAATTTTTTGAAGATACCATCACCATCTTGGTGCTTGCGAGTTCTGTATGTTTCTTTACTTGCTTCCATCCTTCCAACTGAGGGAAAAAGAAGTTCCCTTCACTTTTTTGACAACCTAAGCTTAATCAATATCAAACATTTTTCTTGAAAAGTGGAATAGCCTGACTTTTTGCAAGCTAATAGAATTTTCTCCACTTAGTCCAGTGATGTTTTTTCTTGTAAAATGTTATGTAACTCATACAGGTATGTTGTGGGAAAGGACATAAGGAACAATGTGGTCTTCGTATCAAGAAACTATTTTTCATTTGACAAACAAAGGCGCACATTCCGAGTTGGATCCCTGAAATGGCTCAGTGGATCCCTTCCAGATCAGTTTGATGAGTTACGCTGCAAGGTAACGAATAACTTGACCTCAACTCATCTTTAATGCCCACTCATCTCCTTTCCTTCTGTCAAACCCTCCCAAAACGGATGTTTTATTGCATCCAATACATGCTATGTGCTATGGTGCTAACTCTAGAGAAATGTTTTCCGTGTACCTAAATTAGTAATTTGGCCTGAAATTTCTGCAACTTTGTAGTCAAACACGGTTCTCTTGCTGGAGGTCCTAGAACTGTGCCATAAAACTTGTTCTCTTTTTGGGTTTTTATAATTTGTGAACTACAATAATGAAACAAATCTTGTTAGCTAATTGACAAGTTGAAATTTTTATTTTTTAGGTGCGTCATGGTCCTGGGTTTTATAGTTGCAGCTTAACATTAGAACCAGGTGAAGATAACCAGGAACATACCGCACTTGTCCATATATCTGAGGACGATCAAGGATTGGCTGCTGGGCAATTCACAGCATTTTACAGAGGAAGAACTTGCTTAGGTTCAGGCATAATTTTGGATTCTTGGGATGACCATACTTTTCCAGTCTGCTCAAGGGCTTTGGAAATTGCAAGAATGGAAGACAAATCAAAGCTTGGGCAACCTATAAAGATAAAGGTAAAACCAGAATCTTGCCCTAAGAACCCCAAGCAGGATACCACTGAAATTGATAGAAAATCTGTGGGTCTCCAAAATAACAAAACCTCTACTGTAAGTTGCATGCATAGACAAGCAGAGAGGAATCTGTTCTCAAGTTTCCATATGAATTTGTTGCAGAAGCTCAGGGTGAAATGGTCAAGGATATTCTAGTCTTGTTCCACCTCTTTGCTTTCTCCATTAGAATTTTGCAACTTATATGTAGAGAATAATATTTAATGGGAAAAAAACAATTAAGCCAAACGAGTTAATTTGTTCGCAAGTTTCCGTATGAATTTTTAAAATTGAACCAAATCAATATGGTATGATCCAATTAGAAACGATTTTTGTATTGTTCCGTTCTGTTTTTAGTTCAGGTTATAGTTTTAAGCGTAAAACTGTTAGAATTTTAACCTCAAACAGCTACCTCTGCTGCTGCATAAGCTACCTTCTTCTTTTTCTTCTTTCTTGCACTGTAACATTCGTTTCTTCACTTTTCAGTGTGTTAATGTCTTGCTAAGAATATGATATCCACGTAAGTGCTGGTAAGATCCCTCTTCCTCACCTCACCCCTTCTCTTAATACTTGTTCATTGCAGTTTTTTTAAAAGGAAAGTGTTAATTAGAGTTATATTATTGTTAAAAGGATATACGCAACAAATTTTGATCAGAGTCAAATAAAAAAAGCTATGTAGAAACACCAACAATGTAATCCTTCGGATTTTCAATTAAATGATTGTCAAATATAGTTTTGAGAAGTTTAGCTGGACCTTTTTTGTCTTTAAAGCCCACATATGACTATCATTTAGAAATAAATGATACTACATTTCTTGAGATATGCAAATAATAATTCGATGAATGCACATGTAGTATGTGCATATGTATTATTACTAAAATTTTTTGTAGTTGGATTGATAGTTTTTTATTGAAAAAGATAACCTAACTTTGAAATTGGAACCATATGTGTGACTTCACATTCTTGTCATTTGGGTAATAAAAATTTAAGTATCTTAGTGACAGTGGTTAAATGTTGTTTGGCAAAGTTTCTTCTGGTTGTTACCCACGCATTCTGAATAACTTAAATTAAAATAAAAATAAAAATAAGATAATCCTTTGAGGCTTTTTATCAATTGATCAACTATCAGTTAGTGATAGTTTTGATTCAAGTTATTCAAGATGAACTAAAAATAAGACAAAAGAGATCTACAAAATGAAATATTTTAACTGACATATCAATTACAAGTGATCGACCGCAACTAGTGACGAGAAAGACGCTTATAGTATATTATATTGTAAATTTCTTCATTTTCTTTATAATGTATCTTAAATCATTTAAATGGAAGTTAAAATCTCATAATTATTTAATGTCATAAAATGTTGTGAATGTCATAATTATTTAAATGGTTATAACTTTTTAATTTGAGCTCTGTTTCCCGTGGCTTAAGATGTATTAGAAAGAGGACAAAGAGATTTATGACATCATATGCTTTAACTAACTATTTGAATACCAATGATAGTATAGTTATATCCTTGAAAAACTTTTATTTCAACCACAGGTGATCGAAACGATAATTAAAGAACATAGTTTTTGTTCTCGTCAAACTCATTTCAAAAACTTAGAAACTCCATTATCAACGTTAAAAGACACAAGACACAAACTCCAAATTATCCTTGAAAAAACTTTAAAACAATGAAATTTATACGTAAACTTTTTTGAAACTTCTTCTTAAAAAAATATTTTGAATCGTTATCACTCTCAAACAAGTTTTGTTATGTCATAATGAAACACAAGCATTTAGAAAACACAACCTATAGCCGGAATTTCCATAGAACTAGTTGCGTTGTGTCATAATGAAAAGACAAGGTAAAGGTCGGGCCAATAGGTATAAATACGCCGGGAACCAGGAACGTGAACTTGGGCCAGCTACAGTGGTAAAGAATCGTCTTCACCAATCAAAAACCCTAATGGCTGAAAATGGCGAGCAAAATCTTCTTCTCCGTCCCCAAAACCCTAAACCCCGATCCACTCCAAAACGATTCATCAAGAACCAGATCCCAGACTCCATTATCAACGATCCAGCCCTCAACGCCGCCGTCTCACTTCTCCCTTCCAACTACAACTTTGAAGTCCACAAGTGCGTCTGGCGAATTCGCAACTCCGGCGCCAAGCGCGTCGCTCTTCAATTCCCGGAAGGCCTTCTCATGTACTCCCTCGTCCTCGCCGATCTCTTCAAGACCTTCACGAGTATCGACGAATGCTTCGTTCTCGGCGATGTAACCTACGGCGCCTGCTGCGTCGACGATTTCTCTGCCTCCGCTCTCGACGCGCAGCTTCTCATACATTATGGCCACAGCTGTCTCGTTCCGATTGATTGCACGAAGGTTCCGTCTCTGTACGTTTTCGTCGAGATCAGGATTGATGTAGAACGATTACTTAATACCATCAGCTTGAATTTCGGAGATAGTAGCAAGAAATTAGCTCTGGCAGGCACGATTCAGTTTTCCGGAGCGATTCGAGCTGCGAAACCTGTTTTGGAGAGTGCGGGATTCGAGGTTTTGATTCCGCAATCGCGACCGTTATCAGCTGGTGAAGTGCTCGGATGCACATCTCCAACCATCCCTAAAGGATCAGCTGATGTTGTTGTCTTTGTTGCGGATGGAAGGTTTCATCTTGAAGCGTTTATGATTGCGAATCCTGGAGTTAGAGCTTTTCGATATGATCCATACCTAGGGGTTTTGTTCTTGGAGGAATATGATCATGAAGGAATGAAAGAAGTGAGGAAGAATGCGATTGTTAAAGCGAGAGAGGCGAGGAATTGGGGGATTATACTTGGGACATTGGGGAGACAAGGAAACCCTAGAATTCTCGATCGTTTGCAGGGCAAGATGAGAGAAAAAGGTCTTGCTTGGACTACGATTTTGATGTCTGAGATTTCGCCTACAAGGATTCAATTGTTCGGGGATTCTGTGGATGCTTGGATTCAAATTGCTTGCCCTAGGCTTTCAATTGATTGGGGTGAGGCTTTCAAGCAGCCTCTTTTGACGCCATTTGAGGCTGAAATTGCTTTTGGGCTTATTCCCGGATGGTGGGAGAAGTTGCAAGTGAGGTCAAACTGTGAGAACGATTTTGATTGTGGAAAGAATGAAAAAAGTTGTTGCAGAGGAAGTGAAGGTAGTAATTGTTCTCCGACAGATTATCCTATGGATTACTATGCTCAGAATGGAGGGGAATGGAATTGTGCTTACTCTAATAAATCGTCTAATCCTGTGAGGAGAAGTGTTCAATCTTCTACTGGTAATGGCATCAAGTCGTGATTGTTTACTTCCTTATTTCTCTTATAGCTTAGTCACGTTGAGTGTGTAAGAGAAGATAAAATTGCTTCCAAATACTCTATTTCAATTTTTGTTTTGTGATTAATTCTTAGAATTTGTATGTTATTTTCTGAATCACTTTATAATTAAAATGAATTATTGATATTATCTCGTTATTATATCACTTGTCCAATCAGTAAGTACAAGCTGATTGAAGATGGGTTTCCTCACGAGTTTCTTCAATCATTATGCTACATTTAGGATAATGCTAGAATATCTAAAAACAAGCTTAAATCATGAACTTCTTTTTTATTTTTCTATTTTGTTTTTAACTCAAATCATATTCTTTTTTGTTATTTTTGTTCTTTTGTTCTTTTTTTAAATGTTTTTGGTGCCCTTCAATGAAGTTAACCCACTAAGAGTTCCCTCTTCTCTCAAAGGGAGTGCTAGAGAGCAGAATCAGATGGTTGTGAGGGCTGTCACTAAACAAACGGTTCCCTCAAAATACTTCAAGGCATCATTCTGTCGCTAGGGCATGCTGATGAAAGTGTTAGAGAACAGATGTAATGGTGATTTACTATCTTATAGTAATATACTAGGGCTGAAATTTCTCTTTGAATAGCTAACATGGTCGGAATAGTGTTCTGAAAAAACATGGTTGGGGTAATTGTTACAGCATCTGACATTTAGGCTTTTGAATACCACATTTTAGTGGATTGTAGGGCGAGACCTCCAATCCACTAAAATTCTTTTTTTAGGATGATCAATATTCTTGATGGAAGACTTGTACATAGAGTATGGATGTATGTATGCATAATTTGATATTTCACAGCTCAGGTTTATGAAAAGGTTTTCATTTTCACATATTCTTATGTTCTCACCTTCTTATATGAGTACATATGGATAATTGGTTTGCTTAATAGAAAATCAGTTATGCGTCTTCCTGTTAAGTGTATTAGTTTTTACTATCATTTATTTATGGCATTTGTCCGCTATTTTCTGGCAGGTTCTGTTTGAACCCTTAGTGTCACAGCTGATAGCAGATCCACTAAATTCTGTTGAGGAATGACAGTTGAACATCTGTAAAAGAAGTTGATAATTCATTTGTCAGTAGCTTGGGTCAAATGGCTGTCACCGCTGGTTGACCTTCTAGGGAAGCCTCTAAACCATGAGGTGTGTAAAGCTCTCCTTAAAATCCCTTTGTAAGATTTTCCTTTTTTTTTTTTTTCCATTTTGAATACATAAAAACGTGTCTCTGTAAAAGGTGTTTTCTTGAAATACATATCTGACATTGATATGTACTGGAAATCACAATTCGAACATAAATGAAGGGCTAAAAGCTATTTCATTGATGACCTAATTGGTTTTTAATATTTCAATAAAACTAGAATTTTGGTCCGTCAAGCTGAAAACCTTGCTGCTTGTTATTTAATTTTTGTCAAATGCCTTAATAATTTGAAATTGTCTTGCTTGGTAATAAAATTTTCCAGACTGCAGTTATCTTGTTTAATTGCTCTCTCTCCTCTGTACACAGCCCAGATTCTGCAACTGACTGCCTTCTATTCAAGCTCGAGATTTTTAAGCTTTGTATCCTTGTAAATTTGTTCTAATGTTGGTAAAGGGATAAATCAGTTATATGCGGTCAGGTACCCCAATATTTCAACTGCCATCAGTCTGGTGAAAATTGTAAATGAGGATACCAAACAAATCTTGAAATGGAGGCCCTGAAGTCTTATAACTAAAAGATGAAATGTTATTAAATAAAAATTGCAGATTTTATGCAGTTTTTGTATCTAAAGCTCCTTATATATATATATATATTTATATATATGCATGCATGCCTTGTGGACAACTTGGAGATCTCCTACAATCATGAAACTCCTTTTCAGTGTTGTCAAGGCCCCAAGTAGGTGTCACCTAGGCCCTTGGGCTAAGGAAACTACCTTGGCCCTTCTTGGGTATGTAGGGGTTAACTACAATTTTTTTTCCAAAGGACATCTATGACATTATTTTTTCCTTAAAAACAAAAGCCCTCAACCTTTAACTCCAAACCCATTCAAACGTAATCCCTCCCTAGGGACATGGAGCCTTCCTCCAACCGTTCTTGAATTCCAGTAACAGCTTCCTGGGACTATTTCCGACAACATCCTGACATTAAAAACTTGTTTTGAGCTTTTTTTTTTTTTGTCTGTCAATTGAACGCTTCCTTTTTTATTATCTATTTAAAATAAAACGCTGGATATAATTATAAATAAATAAATAGGAACCTTAGTTTAAATATTTTATATGTTGCCTTAGTGCTGTGGAGATCTTGATTAGCCTACATAGAGTATAACTACCACTACCTTTCTGCCTTGCTTCTTTCTAATCCAAAGCAAGTTTCAAATTTAAAAGCACAAGCTTTTAGCACTTCTTATCATGTTCATTTATTTTCTAATCTTGTTTTCGAAACCAACACCAAAATGATTCTAAATTTAATGCAACGAATCTGAATCCAGCCCCAAATTAATTTTAAATCTAATTTCTATGGCATTTCTTATTCTCAAATTTGATTTTTTTGATCAAATTAGATATTGTTAGTCACATACTTCTATACCTATCAAATTCTAAATGCCATCTGATTCAACAATATTTACTCTTAAGCACTTGAACTTTTTCAGTTGCTGTTCAATTATGTTTTTATGTCCCAACTTTTTTTTTATTTTTATTTTCTGTCCTTTACGTAAAGTCCCATCAAATTTCCAAGTGATTGCTCGAAACCCAATTATGAAGTCCTTGTGCCAAAAAGCTATGGCGTTGGAAAAAACTACTTCGCAACTAGTTTCATCAAATTTTTTAACAACTATTTTCATTTTTCTAAAAAAAAAAAATCATGGGGTCTGGACCTTGGTTAATTTGGTTCCAAGAGATCTGATGCCAGATTTGGATATTACCAATTCCTAGGTATTGTGCCAAACAACCTCCCCCCAATTATATGATTTGTGTCCAGAGTTTCCAAATTAGTTCATTTTAGGAGCTAGTGTCTTTCTCGGACTAGCTTATACTAATTATACTTAGATTTCTGTACTTTTTAAAAGTATGCTTCATTAAGAAATTATATGATTGCCTCTAAAATGTGGTGAATTGCAACCACATTGAACACTACGTAAAAGAACAGCCCACAATTGCAGTTGAGATGAAATGAAATTTGAGGGAGAGAATTGCTTTGACTGAATTTGTCGGGGTTTCTAGTGGATGTTCTTTAGTTCATGGCATCCTGGACACTTTTATGGTTGCTGTTGAAATATTGTATATTTAGACCGCTAGCTAATAAGGATGTGAATACAGAATAAGCATGAGTGGATAGGAGCATCGGTGGCGAGAGATTAAAAGAGTCATGACAGAGCAAACTTGAAAATTGTTCTTGAGTTATCTCATCTTATGCTGTGCGTGGTAGAAAAAGAATGTTAAGTTAGTACTCATAATTTTTGATCAATTGGAGCTTCAGGTTTGATTGACCCAAAACTATCATGAGCAAGACCTTTTATACTTAGTATAGGCATCACCCACTTTTCAATCACTTCTGGACTTCTAGCTGCTCTTGCTGTATGTTGTTATGAACTTGTTCAGAGTAATATGGACATGATGTTACACTACTATATTTACCTGCCATTATTCTGATTTTTAGATTCATACCCTTTTCTTCTATGTGTATTGCCCAGAATTTATTTATTTTTAACATATACATTTCCTTAAAATAGAAAAAGAAATATTTGGGTTGTCATGCCCAATTAGAACAATTAACTGACTTCTGCTCCAATCATTTTCGTTACTGTAGTTTCATGTTGATTTGGTTTTCTAGGTGTTGTTGCAAAATTGAAGTTGGAAGTAACGGCCAAGAGTTTTAGGCCCAAGGGTTGTCTAGTAGTTGGTGGAACATCTGAAAGAAGAACATGTGATGTTCCTGACTGAGATCGTTCCTTTCGTGATGCGTGGAGCTGCCTGTTAAATCTCTGGCCCAAGAAATTAAAAGGAAATGGAAACACGTCTCACTGGGAAAGTCTCCTGCAGTAATCGTGATGTTGCTGGGGTATCACTTGCATATCTTATATTGTTATTTCACTACATCACTTGGAATTGTTGTGTGGTTGTAAATGGAAATGCTATCTTATAAACCAACGACAATCCACATGTATGAGAGAAATCTATCATTGACATGGCAGGTGGCAATTAGTAAGTTGCTAGTAGAACTATACAGTGGCTTTGTTGCAAGTATAACAATGAAATAACTGTAAATGTTTTGAAATATTATTGTTAGAGCAGTGCTAAATGGACTTGAAAACCCTACATGATTTGTAAGAGTTGTTTGGTGTTGGATCTCTACATCAATTTTTCTTGTTTTTAACTGGGGATTGTGTTGGATTGAAGGCATTGCAGGGATTGAAAAGTTGACTTTATTTGTCCAGTGTAGTCGCTTTCTTTCTGATTTTCATCTTAGATAAATAAATAAAAAAATGAAGACATTTGAAGAAAAGGTGAAAATACTCATAAACCATAATATTGTTGTTTATATAGGATACAGTGAATGGGCACGGCAAGCTGGGATTGTAAATGGAGTTTGATTCCGAAGGTGCGTTTTGGTGACTTCAATTTTGCTTTTTAATTTCTTCACACTCTTAACACTATTTAAAATATAGATGTTCGAACGGTTAGTGATATTTTTTAATTTCTAAGACCAAATAAAGTTTCGATTGGCCATTCATAGCCGACCCTTAGTTTCAAAATGTGGACCACTCTGTATGATGAGATTGATCAAGTGGAACAGACCTTTTTTAAAAATTCAAGTAATGATTTTCACTTTTCAAGTGGACTGCAGCTAAAAGATTGAAAAACATATTGATTGAGCTTATGTATAAGCTAACTGCTATCAATAGACATACAAATATTGATTTGGGCTTGTGCATATTACAAATTTCTTCAATCTTATTAAGTGGAAGATGAGTTATAATTACCATAAATTTACAAATTGAAGCTAAATTTCATAACATGGCTAATTTATTTAAGCTTGCCCTTCATTACTTGAGTTGCACATCTGTTCTGCCTTGAGTATAATTTAGTTTCGAGTATTTTTATCTATAGGAGTTAATGTTATTTGTTAATTAACATTCATTTTAAGTAATTTATTTAAAGGTGTCCTTGTTCACAGAAAAATCAACCAAATGGGGGAATGAAAATAAATTAGCTTGAGTTGTAGAAGTAGAATGAAGGTTTCTTTTTGTTCTTTATTAAATTGTTTGAATTTATGAAGGAGGCATCAGGTTTATAGTATTTTTTTAATACTTTACATCTTTGTTTTTTGCTATTCAAGAGTTGGTTTACCGTCATGAAGGCTGAAGCTGCAAAATAATAGCATAAATTAATGCATCTTTGTTGTACTAATATCATTTCCTTTTGGCCCTCTGAAAAACACAAAAAATAAAAAATAAGTTCATTGGTGGGTTGTTGAATGATTGATTTTGACGGTTGGTCTCTTCACTGAGGCCGCAGGAATTTATTACTTCATACTCTAACAACCTTTTTCTCCTTTTATTTTCTTCCGCGTCAGAAATCGTTTTCTGTATATAAATTTAGGCTAGCACCAATCAAATATTAATCTATTTTTATAACTAACATTATATTAAAATTAATTTTAACTTGCGGTATACAATAATTAGAAATATTAAAATTACGTTAAAAAAAATGTACAGCGGATTAAAAATTTTCTTATTTTTATTTCTTCCTTTAATTAAAAAAAACAATGAATAAATCATTAAAGCCCACATCATCATGAGAGACCTCTAAAGAGTAATTACTGTAGTCCAATCATTTAGGCCGATAATCTTCAAGGGTTCCCTACAAAGATTATCAGATCCCACCAATCACTTCACATCAGAAAGTTTCCTTGTCTGATCATCCCACGTGTTATCATGCCCATCCAAACAAAATCTTCCGGACCTCTGTTTCCGAAGAATTTCCTATAATGCCTTCGGAAAATGTTTCCCCATAAATGGTTTAATAAAATTATAAATAAATAATACAGTTTAAAAAAAAAAAAAGAGAAGAAGAAGACTTGCAAATCAAAACACAGTTAGATCCACAAAGTAGATGACTCAAAATTCTCACGGAACCCTATCTTTTATGGGGAAATTGAGTGAATTCATCGTAGAAAGGCTACATCTTCAAAGGAGAAAGAACCAATCAATCTCTGACCAAAAAAAAAAAAAAAAAGAACCAATCAATCAAGATAAGACATCAAACGAATAAAAATCTAGAAAAGAAACAAAAAGAAGAAGAAAAAGAATCAATTACTCGTCCCAATGAAATTCCATTACTCATTCTCCATTTGTAAGAATAGCATCAAAACATGTATCCGCAAATCGAACCCAAACCTCATCCATCAACAAGTACATATACACATACATATAGATAGATAAAAGAAAAGAGGATTAAAAAAGGGAAAAACCTAATCTAATTGATACATAAATCTACCTCCTGAGACGACGGAGATTAGAACAGAGCCTGGAAAACGCGAATCGGACACGAGGATAAGCTCGAGTGGTGTAAACGCTGGTCTGACGAAGAAGTAGCTCTAGGGTTTCGACAAAGAGATTTAAGCTCCGAATTGGAGGGATGTAAAGGGTGAGAGGAACGGCCGAGAAGGCCACCGCGAAGAACAACTGCAACATCTGCTACACTATACTTGTTACCCAGCCTGGTTCGTGGAAAGGAAAAATGATGATTTCCGCCTTTTGTTAGGGGAGATGGAGAGAGAGAGATAGAGAGAGAAAGGCGTAGGCGTTTCCAGACGAGTTTAGAGGTTGTCTTGGGTAAAACTAATAAGAAAGGAGTCGATGGGTATTTACGTCTTTTCGAGTGGAAGGAGTCGTGTGTGACTATCGCATTTGCTAAGGCTCTGTGCCAGATGGATGCGAATCATGCTATCAACGTTGACTTGTCTCGAAGCACTACAATTTATTTTCTTTTTATTTATTTATTTATTTTTTCTTATGGAAGCATTCTAGATTTACAGGACCAAGTTTTAAAATATTAATTTTTTTTACTATTTAAATTTATTATTATTTTTTTTATTTATTTATTTTTACGTGGTTGATCTTGACGTACAAACCACCATGGTGAGAGCTGCCTAATAATTAATAAATGGGTGTATTTTAGTAAGATGGAAGGGGGGGGGGGGGGTCTAAGCAAACCCTAGACCTCACAAAAATTAAAAAAGAATGTTGTGGCGGCTAAGTTAAATTTTTTCTAATTTAACTTAATACATTAGTAAGTACTTATTTGCATAGTTCACGGGCATGTTATCATGTAAAGTAAAGTGCACTTTTTGTTACAAAGTAACTTAACACACAACTGAAAGTCTTACCAAGTGAGGAATCGGAGTTAGAAAACTTTTTTAGAGTTTCAAAAAAGCTATTTTTCCAATTTAATATTTTGCAAATGTCAAATTTTTTGTACTAAAAGGAAGATTTTCTACCTTTTTTTGCAAAGTAGCATTAAATGGATGGGAATCGGTTCTTCGCATCAATATCATTTACACCGTTATCGCCAAAAATTATTCTTTTTCTTCTTCTTCTTCTTGTTTGGCAATTCTTGCACATTGCTAGAACTAGAGCTAACAAGATATTTATTATCACACATCGTCTTCAGTTTTTTTGTTTTTTTTTAATTCTTAGTGTTTATGGGCTTTTCAACAAAATAATAATAGAATCAAATTGATAAAAAAAAAATACAGGGCAACTCAAACAATTTAATTTCTTCTTCTTTTTTGCAGACTCTCATGACCACCACCACCAATATATTTGCCACCTTAATTGATTATTTATGTACTTGTTATGTCTTTATATATGTCTCATCTTGTGGGTTTCTCAACGAAATAATAATTTAATTAAAATTGATATATATATATATATA
>JAJIYU010004024.1:0-25214 GCA_030144865.1 Tinospora cordifolia
AAAGGATATGTTGCAAGAAAAATTAAACAAATATTGTATTCCCCCTCATTGCTGTGTCTTATGCTCTAAGGTGAGCAATAGTGGATCACATTCCTCAGTGTGCGGTGCCAGTAGGATTTTGGAGGAGATGACATAATTCCTGTCATCGTTCCGTCCTCCTTGCTTAGTTGAAGATGCCCTAACTTTGGGTCATAATCCATCACTGTCATAGGGGAGAAAAGGGCAGATTAGTAGTGGTTTTTGCAGCACTATGTTTATCATGGTTAGGGTGAAATAATGGCTTTTTCTAGTACACAGAAAAATCAGATTACAGTTGTTGGAAAGAATTAAAATTTTGGTGATCTGATGCATTTTTCTTCCCCTTTTGTGAAAGGTTTTTCAATATTTGATTGGTTGTTGAACTGGGATAATTTTATGCATGTCGGTTGATTTTTTGTTCCATTTGAGTTTTCCGTTTCTTATAGCTTGGATCTTTTATGTTGATAACTTGATTTGCTTTGTAACTTGTGCATGTCTTTCCTGTTTTCTTTGTAGATTGTGCATAATCTTTCCCGTGCTATAAACATAGATGCTAAGCTAGCAAGACTAGAAGAAAGATCAAGGCATGTCCAGATTAATGATGAGAGTGTCTGTGATTCTTGCCATGCTCGCCTTGGTACCAAGTTATTTGCAATGTATCCTGATGATGCAATTGTTTGTTACAAGGTATGTATTCTTCTCCACTGTTATATAGAGGGTGAATATTCACTATTTTTCTTTATTCCGTTCTTTCTAGTAGAATCTGATAACAACAAAGTAAAGAGGAATAGTTTTAGAATCAAGAAGTTTTCACTTTGGTCCTTGGACTTTGGTGTTTGAACCCGTATACAATGTTTTAGCTATGGTAGCTGGGCTTTTTGCTTCAGCTCAATGTACTTGCATCCACCAGTTTACAATACAACATGACTGCGATACAACATGGTTATGGAATATGTATTCGATAATTTAGATTTTAGAGTACCACTATCCAATGAAAAGTAGAGTAAGCATAAAAGAGATAACGACTAATGGATGAATTCACTTTAGAGAGAGAAGAAAACGGATGATAAATGAGTCAAAAAAAAAAAAAACTACTTAAATAATAGCCTATATCTCAGAGTTTGAAAATGAACAAGCTAAACGTCTAAATGTGTATATTTTGTACACCATAGCTGAGTCTAGGTAAATGGGATTATTGCATATTTAACAGCAACTGGTACCATGTCATTGTTTGAATCACCTCCAAAAGGTTGTGGGAGTTTTCTGTTGTTAAGCTCAAGTTGAGATAGCAAACATGTCCTTTAAGATAGGTCCCAGCATGCAAAAAGTTCACCTTCCGTGATGACAAAGTTGTAAGCTCCCTAGCTTTGCTCCATTTTGATTGAAAGTTCGACTTTTCTGACATCAATCTCTGTTTTATTGCAGTGTTTCCGTCGTCAAGGTGAATCCACATCAGTCAGTGGCCGCAACTTCAAGCAGAATATCATGTTTAAACCAGGTTGGCTTGTGAATCGCTAACCTTGCTGCTTGGTATTTGGTGCCTCTGCCATTTTTCACCTCCGGCCCTTCATTTATACGTGATTCCTTGCAATCCCAGAATCATTTGAGTTTAGGAGCACTCCTTTTTTTTTTTTTTTTTTTCTTTTCTGTAAATTATGCTTGTCTAGCTCTGTTCATGTAGTGCTCGCTAATGTATTATTGAGGCATGAAAGGCTGAACATTAGAGAAAGAAGGAGAGCTTTAAAATGACAATTTTGTTTTACTAGAAGTAATACTGATGAAATAAAGGCGTGTGTGTATATGGGTATATATAGTGGATTCAAAAAATTCAATAATGTTTCTTCCTTTGAGAAGGTGTACAATAAGTTGTATCATTTTCTGGGAGACCCATTTTTAATTTATGAGGCATTTTATAGCTCCTGCTGCTCGGTTTGCCATGGTGTTACGGTGCAACTTCGTTGCAACCTGTTAAAAGATATTTTTAGCTTCTCCCCCGATTTTTATTTCCGTAGTTCCAAGCATGGTGGACGCATTAACTCTTATAGTTTCTAACAGTTAGAGATGACTCATTTCACTAACAGGTCATCTCTCTCTCTCTCTCTTTTCCTAGGGTCTACCATCTTTCTGTTCTCTTTCTCTCTCTTTTTACTGGGATCTATCACCGTGTGGCACCAAGGTGGTGTCTTCTTTTATTTTGGAGCAAGATAATTTATTTGAAATGGTAAAGGTATCTTGATAAAGCATTATGTTATAGATTACTGGAGGCTTGAAAGAGAAAATTTTGTCAATTGGTTGGTGAATTATATAGAGGTGGAGTTCAGGTTCAAGTAGTGAGTTTGAGCCTGGATTAAATACTTATAACATCATTGAGCTTGAAAGAAGACACTTTCTAGGCACCAAAAAATGGTAGTTTTTTTTTTTTTTTTTTTTTTTTAAAGAGAAAAAGAAAAGCTTTTTTCAAATTATTCTTGATGAGATTTACTAAAATGCACTAGTTACTATATACCCTTTCTTTTAATCATCTTCTCCAATATTATTTAATAAAATTTATTGGAGTGTTACATATATATATATATATATATATATATAGAGAGAGAGAGAGAGAGAGAGAGGAGTTATAATTTGTGACACGATATTATAATTTGATCTGAATATGATATTTATTTACTACAATTAAATATGACTAAAATTTAGGTTATAAATAAATTAATTTATTAAATTTAAAAATAAAATTATTCAATACGATTATGAATAAATTAAAAAATATATTATAAAAAGTTAATTTAAAATTAATTTATTTATTAATTCATTTATAATATAATTTTATTATAATTTGAAATTTGAACTTTTTTTAAAAATATTTTTTTGTATCTTTATAAAATATTTTTTATAATTTTTTTAAATATTTAGTTATAAAAAATTAAATGGGCAATATGTAAATAAATTATGATGACATGATTAATAAATATGTTAGATTTGAATTTGTAAATTTAATATAATTAATAAATAAATAAATTTTAAATTTATAACCTAAGAATTATAATTATTTATAATAGGATATTACAAATTTTCATCTCTTAGAAAAGAGATTGTTTATAAAAAACGAATTGTATAGAACCGGTTGGGATTTGGTCTGATACCGGTCCAAACCGGTTACTTGCACTACATATCCATGGTCAGGTTCAGGACCAGGTCTTAAGCCAGGTAAAAGTGAAAATAAACTCTAATTTGAATACATTTCTTCCTCTCGGCGCGTGCGAGGCTCTTGTCGTCAAACTCTGTGACGTAGTTCAGTAGATTAGAGAAAGCGCGAGCGGAGAGCTACTTCTGTAAAATCTCTGCTCTCTTCGGTTGTTAGGTTTTTCATTATGTGTTCATTTGATTCACTTCATAGATATATAGATAGATAGATAGGTAGAACAAGTCGAAGAAGAGCTATTGCAAAGAAAATCTAATCTTACTCGAATTGTGTCCCATAAGCGTGTTCCGATCCCCAGATCTGTGTCTGATTTTCACTGGTTCTCGTTGACATAACTTGTGGATCTTTGGATCTTTCAGCCATGGCTTCCATTAAGAGCGTTAACAGGTCGGCCTCCGTCGCCTTCTCCCCGGACTCGCCATATCTTGCTGCGGGAACGATGGCAGGTGTTGTAGACATTTCCTTCAGTTCATCTTCCAACCTAGAAATCTTCAAGGTTGATTTTCAATCGGACGATCAGGAATTGCCCCTCGTTGGAGAGTGTCCGAGCACAGAACGATTCAATCGGCTGTCCTGGAGCAAGACGGGATCGGGCACCAGCAAGGAATTCTCGCTTGGACTTATTGCTGGCGGCCTCGTTGATGGAAGCATCAGCCTCTGGAATCCTCTCAAGTTGATTCGGTAAGCTAGATCTCTTCTCTCTGTAATGTTGCTTGTGATGACTGTACACTTAATGAACACAAAAAATTGTTCTCATTATTCTTTACGTGAAGTTTTGAAATTTTGTGCTGTTCTAAAATTTATTTGACGCCTCCGATTGTGCCACTTGTGGTTTCCTTTTGAATTATTTCTTCTTTTTTTTATTTTTATTATTCATCAATGATGAATGCGTTGTGACCAAATTGCATTTAGATATATATTTTTCAAAAGAGCAAGAGAGCTGTAGAGCTACACTGTCACCATATGCCAGCAATTTGCTTTGTTCTATTGTGTTTGGAAGTTATACATTGGTGTGGAAATGCCAGTATGTTTCTCAATCAGTTGTGATAACAGCAGGGTGATTTCAGTATTTCATTGTCTTTTAGTTTTGGTAATCATGTGAGTGTGTGAGTTGGATTTGGTTATAAATTTTTGATATTTCGTTTGATCCAAATTAAAGCTCCTTAACATGCTAATTTATTTGCTGACATATACATATAGTTTGGAACTAAAACAACAGCCATATTTTTGACGAACATAAATAACAAAAGCTTGACACAGTGTAATGGTATGGCGAACTGGTTATCTTGATGTATGTAGTCCATGATACAAAGAAATCCATAGTTTAACCAGTTCAATGATAATGCAACCAATTCATTATCCAAATTAATAGTGAAATGAATCTTTCGTGATTGTTCATTGTCAATGCCACATTTTAAGATAAACTTATTTTTGATAACCTCTATTTTGCTGAAAATGAATTACTTTATTTGAAAAAGTTATTTTAAGTCAAATAGTGACAATTTATACCCTGATATTTGACAGTTGATTAAGTTTGAATACAGTGAATGTATTAGTGGAAGTAGATGCAAAAATGAAAAAAATAGTGAAGATTGGAAGTCAAGAGATACCAAAGAGTAAACAAATCTTGGTATTTGGCATACATTATGCATAAAGAAGGAGAAACAGGTGAGAATGTGAACCATAAAGTTAAAATGGGATGGGTCAAGTAGAGGAGCGCTTTTGGAGTGTGCATTACATTGATGTCAGAAGAAAAATTTTATGGAGTTGCTATTAGACCATAGCCATGATATATAATACATAATGTTTGAGAATTAAAAACATTTTGACAACGGACAAGCTAAGTGTGATAGAAATGTGAATTTTAAGATAGATGTGGGATAAAACTGTAAGAGATAAAATTAACATCTAACATGTTTGGAAATGGAAGGAGTAATTGCAATTGAAGTAAAATGGGAGAGCACCGACCAGGGTGGCTTGACTTTTTTTTTTTTTTAATTTTTTAAAGATAGGCCTTTAGATGCACCAATTAGGAAGAATGTCATGTTAATGCTAAATAGTAAAAAATGGAAAAAAGTAATTAAGAAAGACTTACTTTCTTACAATCTGAGCCCTCGATAGAATAGAGTGGAGGAAACTATACATGTTGACCCCATCTAATGGAGTTGACTTGTATTTAATTTTACCAATTTCTCATCTGAACCACAAAAAGAAGGAAAAAAATGACAGAGAATGAAGTAAAATGAAGAGGGAAAGTAAAGAGTTGCTTCAACCACACAAAGAAGTTTTTATTTTTATTTTTTATTTTTTTTTATGAGAAGAAACTCAATATTATATATCAATATAAAAATCTTCCAGATGAGCTGGGCAGTGAATTACAACGACTATCAAATGTCATGCCAATTGCACAAACAATCCCTAAATTATATTTTCGACCCAAACTAGAGGGAGAGATCCACGTAGAGTACAAAGAAGCTTTTTTAAGCGGCTTTCCATTGAATCAGTATAGAATTGAATTATTTTTGTATTTTTCCTGTTACATTTTCCTTCTTCCTTTTTAGATGAAATTTTGGTGTTAATTTTACTGTTGAAGTATGTTTGTTCTTGAATGTACAATTCAATTATGAGTGGAGATTGGACATCTCCATATTTTCCTATTTCTCCTTTGATAGTTTTGAAAATTTTTTTTTCTTTTTCTTTTGTTTTTATTAGATATCAATATTAAACAATACAAGTATCTTTCCTCATGGTTTTCTGGGATTTGCTTAATTTGTTGCTCAATATGATACAATGCTGCCATTTTTATATGTCGCATATGAAGGAAAACGTTGGAGAAGAGCTAAAATCTTATTCTGAAGAATGAAATTTGGTTTAGTTCGTCAGATTCTGTCCTTAAAATTTGTCAATGATTCTGGGATTATTAGTGTTCTCTTCTACCTGATGTGCAGTTGAAGGATGCCCATAGAATTTATTCACTAAGGGTCCACAATAGTGGTTGTAGACCTGAAATAGATCACCAGTAAAAATTTGAGTAGAAGACATTTTAATTTGCCAAAATGAATTGTCATTTCTTTTGCAGCTCAGAGGAACTTGTTGATGCTCTTGTTGGTCGTCTTCCAAAGCATACAGGGCCCGTAAGGTTTCCTATTCATGGGTTTGGTTGTTGTTTTATCTCTGGCAGTCACACTTCTTGATGAATGATGACATATCTTCAGGTTCGTGGGCTGGAGTTCAACATCAATACACCAAATCTACTTGCTTCTGGAGCCGATGATGGAGAGATCTACATCTGGGACCTTGTCAACCCAGTAGAGCCTATTCACTTCCCACCTCTTAAGGTATCTTGTCAACCAAATGCATTTTGATCATTGTTGCTGCTTACTTCAGTACATCTGTTTCATTTGTAAATTGGCTAATATCCTTGAAGTTCACTGTCTCTATTTATCATCGCTGACTTTGGTTTGACATGTTCCTTAACCACTTAAGCTTTTTGCAAGATTTGATGCTCTGATACTTTGCAGTATTTGAGGTTTTGGGTGATGGTATACCTGCTGTTGCAGCTTTCTTTCTTGCTTTTTTTTTTTTTTTTTTTTTTTTTTTTTTGACACAACTTGTGTAAATGTCATTCAGGCTGTTGGATCTGGTGTTCAAGGTGAAGTATCTTTCTTGTCATGGAATCACAAGGTCCAGCACATATTAGCTTCCACGTCCTATAATGGGACAACAGGTGAGGAGAGATACAAATGAATTTTTTGGGTATTCTAAAGCACTTATTAGCATTCGATTGTTTTTAGCTCGACCTGAAACTGGAATATTTGCTATGGTTTCAGTGGTTTGGGACTTGAAGAAGCAAAAACCGGTGATAAGGCAAGTAGCTTTTGACTACATGTTCAAGTGTATATGATATTTTATTAGGTTATGTTGGACTGCCTAATCTGGTCTTTCTATTCTCTACAGTTTCTCAGATTCAAATAGAAGGCGTTGCTCAGTTTTGCAGTGGAATCCTGATGCCGCAACCCAGCTAGTTGTTGCATCAGATGATGATAATTCACCTTCTTTAAGAGTATGACGATTTTGGAGTCGTGATCTTAAGTTTGACTCCATTGATTATACAATTGATATGATAGACCTTTGATTCTTTCAAAAAATAATGCCAGAGGATGATGTCTACTTTGTATAGTAATTTTCTTTGATATTTCTGTACAGCTTTGGGATGTAAGGAACACAATCTCGCCTGTCAAAGAGTTTGTTGGTCACACTAAAGGTCTGATCTGACTTCTGATGGAACATTATCTATTCCCATCTCTCTCTCTCTCTCTCTCTCTCTCTCTTTTAATTTTGGGTGTGTGTGTGTGTTTGTTTGTTTTGTCAGTGCTTAGACATGGTCATTATATGGAGCTTATTATTTGTGTTGTATCAGTAGAATGTCTCAATGACCATTCTTTTAAATCTTGTGATTGGCCTTTTTTGAGCCTAAAGATTTTTGATAAAAAATCTTCTGCTTTCTCTTCATTCATTTTCCTTTTATTTCCTTTTATTTTTTTTAATTTTTTGGTTCAAGATTCCCATGGAACTATTTATGAATCCTGTATTTTTGTAATCATGAAATGTGACCATTTGACCTAGTTAATAAAATGCAAAAGGGACCAGCTTTTTATGTGACTAAGGTCTATAACAAGTAAAAAAAAATTGTTTCAACTATTCATTGGTATTGGGATGTGATATAGGAAGTCAATTAAGTTACAAAATCTTAGAATTTTGTAATTGCAATTCCCTTTGTTAACAAAATCATTTACAAAAATTGCAGTCTATTTTGGGTATTTATGTTTGATTCAAGGTAATCTGGGACTTCCATGGCATATTGTCAGTCCCTCATAGCATGCACAATGCTCTCGATCCGTGGACAATGTGTGGCATGGCCTGCTTGGGATGGATGCAAACTTAAGCTATCATTTCTTGATCTTCACTCCAACCTTAAGTTGGTTTTGACTTTGGTTAAATGTCCAGCTGGAAAAAATGCATTAATTTACATTTCTTAGCTTCAAATATATATATACATGCACACGTGCATACGCACACATATAAATGGCTCATACTGTTTGCGTAAATTTTATGATTCATTGATTTAATCCAGGAAGCTCCAAGACAATTTGATTTTTGTTTTTGATTCTAACTATTGCCAATTGTAACCCTTCAATAATGTGAAAATTGGAAGAAAGTGGAGAATGTGAATATAGAGGAAACAAAAAATGTTGGGATAAACTTATTAGTAAAAAATATGGTGAAAAGCATGGTATCCCAGGTTCGATTCCTACATTAGCCATTAGGGGTGTCTCCCATTTCAGCAACCAGGGGCCTATATGGGATTAGTCTAACAAAGCCCAAGTGGCATTTGGTCCTCAACCAAAAAAAAAAAAAAGGTAAAAGTGTGAATTGTGTCATTGACTAATGATTTTTATTCCAATTCACCATAACTTTGATTGCATTAGGCACTTCAATTTCTAAGCTTGTGATTTTGTCTAAATTTCTAATTGAATCAGTTTGAATTGGTTTAAATTAATTGCGAAGGTTGTACCTAGGTCATGAGTCTCCCAACTTTGTGGGGGTATAGGGCAAGGGTGATGTTTGCAACTCTGCATTGGGCAGTCTATTTCTGGATTTGAATTTGTCCCATAATTCAATTTACTAAGCCTCCAAACAAATTTATTTCAGTTCAATACATTGAATCATGGGGATTAAAAGGTACAATTTGGGATCCATCAATGTTCTACCCTCTATTTCTATATCAACTTTTGACCTGGTTATCAAGAAAATATTTGCGTCTAGATTCATTTTGCTTAACTTCTTTGGTATGCTTTAAAAAATCTCTAAAACTTTTAGGGCTTGTTTGGTATGCAATTTTTGTTCAAATATGAGCTTTCTTGAAAATATGTTTTGTTGTACTCTTTCCCAAAAAAAGAAATAAATCTAAAACATATATTAACTTAAAAATTTTGTGGAAAAACTAGAATATTGCATTGTTTTACTTCTATTATAAAATTAAACTCTTAAAACATTTTACAAATTTCTTTTTGAAAGCACATGTAGATTTGAAGCTAAACAAGGCTTAGCCTCCTAAATGCAATTGCTAGACACCTCTTGGTGTGTGTAGCATTGGCATACCAACCATCCTAGTAGCTAGTGATATATGTTTAATGTAGTTTGTGCAATTAGCTTTGACTTGTGCCATATATAAATACAAATTTATGGAGTATTTTTACAAAGATGGCCTTGGTTAAATTAACAAGATAGAATATTTGTAATTTTATTTTTTTTCATTTGATTTCTTATTTCATCTTGGTTTATAATTTCCTTTCATTTAGGTATAATTGCGATGTCATGGTGTCCGGTTGACAGCTCGTACTTGCTTACTTGTGCAAAAGATAATCGAACTATTTGTTGGGATACAATTACTGGAGAGGTGGGGATGAAGAATTCCAATACTATTTTGGTTAATAGTTAAATTATCATCTTATTTTAACGTTTTTTCAGAGAACTTTCATATTCAATTTTCAATAATTGACTATGACATTTTTTATTAATTAATTAATTATTTATTTATTTATGTTGCAATGCTTTTTTTTCTCAAATCAAATTTGAGCAGATAGTTTGTGAATTGCCCATGGGAAGCAACAAGAATTTCGATGTTCACTGGTACCCCAAAGTTCCAGGAGTGATATCAGCATCTTCATTTGATGGAAAAATTGGCATTTTTAACATTGAGGTATATTTCTTTTTAAAGTTCCTGTAACCATTTATGAGCTTGTGCTGTTTTTTTTTTTTTATTTTATTTTATTTTAAAATTGGCATTTTTAACAAAAGTTAATTATTGAGTTTCTCTTTTCATTGATTTTTGATAGATGGACCTGATTAAATTTGTGTGAGGTCTTAAAACAAACAAACAAGCTTCCTTGTTTTCCTTTTTTTTTTTTTTTTGTGAATATGATACCAAACTTTTTTTTATAAGAACAATAAACTGGTTATAAATGAGATAATATTTCATCTTTTGAAGACTATATTTTAAATTATGTACCTTTTGTAGCTAAGTTTTCTTATTTGTTAAATGATTTAAACTGTAGTTCTATACTTCTATGACATGTTCTTTATTTTTAATTTTTCCAAATATTTAAAAGCCTAGCTGGTTTTTCCTCTTCTTAGGAGGCTTAGTTAAACTCAAAAGACATGGTGTTATCCTTGGTTGTTATATTGAAATCTGTTGATTTTGACTAAAACCGAAAATGGTGAAAGAAAATAAGCACAAAGAAAAGTTGGAAGAATACTTAAATTTATGCAATTTTTGAAACAGGATGGACTGTACTGTAGCAATTTGTTTCATGCATGTTCATTGCATCTCCATTTTTCATTTGAATCTTTCTTTTGGTTAATTTTTCATAAGCTTTGTGCATAAAGATAGAATTGTGTATCTATAGAAATGCTTGCATAATATATGAAACTTGCTCCTAACCTAGATGCCTATAAGAGAATCTACATTTTCATTGGTTATTTGCAGCATTTAGATTGAAAGACTTTCTCTCTTATTTTTTTTAGATTATGGTATCTTTCTCTTATGATCTTACTAATCCGAGGGGGGGCCCCCACCCACCCACAAGGCCAGGACTTGGAAGATCCAAGGCATAAGACAAGCCCACCCCTCTTGAGGAGTTTGGAGAATCTCAAGGGGGAGGGTTGAAAGTTAAAACCTCGATCTCTTATTGAAGAGCATTTATGTAGGGCATAGAATAATGTTTAGGAAAGATCTAAAGATTTTAATTTAAATTTCTTTTATTTTAAGGCAAGATTTTTAGGAAAGTTTTTTATTTTGGCAAAATTGTATTTTAGTGGTTTTAAATTCATTTTAATTATTTAATGTAATAAGAAAGTGTCTAAAAAGAGTTTTAATGGCTTTAGAAAGTTGTCTTGTTATAGACAGCTTAAGAAATTGGTTTTTAAGTTTTTTAGGAAGTTCTTTTTTTGTTGGGAGGAAATAAGAATACACCTGTAAGAAGAGAGTGACACAGGACTATACAGATCAACTCGAGGTGGATAAGAAACGCACCAGGGAATACCCCTCATAACAAGTAACCTGTGCTGAAAAGCAATTACCTCCCAATAAGAATAAAGAGAACAAATACAACAACCACAAAACAACATCTATGAACGATTTTCCCAATTTTAAAACCAGTCAGATGGTACAGTAACCTCCATTCAAATTTGAGCATGCTACCCAGTTACAAGCTAACCACCTTGCATCTTCCCAAATGCTGAAGTGAACTAGAGATTTACCAACTAAAACCCTGTGGCTTCTCTCCATCCATAACACCAACAATGTAGCAAAGGAATTGTCAAGTCACATGAGAAGGTTATTTATTATAGAGCTTCAATAGCAAAGTTAAAGCTCTTTCAAACTAAATATGAATTCAAGCTATCAATTTTATCAGTTAGTTCTTTGTTGGTGTGGTTGAAAGGGTGGGGCAAGATTGTATAGGCAAAGCTTAGCTTTTGCATAGGCTTTATAATTCTTTGTACTTACACCATTGGCACATCTCTTTTTTCTTTAAAAAAAAAATATGCCTCTGCCAACTGGATTGAGCAGATTTGGGACATTTCATTTGGCTTGCTTCTTCTTTTATGGCTCTTAGTAATCTTATAAAGGTCATGATTCCTCAAGAATGCTGTAGGGAGCAAGTGAATATTGTTCCTAGTCTTCAGTTTTTGGAGAACTTCTTGAGCTTTATTCCTTTGTTAATCTTGTTTCAATATGTTATCTAGTTTCTTTTTAGAAAAAGAAAAAGCTATCCCAGTAAATCCTCATCCATGAGATGAAATTATCACACTGTGATCTTGTAAGCTTGACTTAATTCACCCCAACAAGCAATTGGTTCTCAACCACGTATTTGTGACCACTCTCGTTATTAAAGTACTATGCTACCTAGGTACTCTGAACAACTTCCACCCTCTTGTCAAAACACCTCATCCTGCTCTTGAATTTTCCATAAAAGCAGTGAAGAGATTGAGTCAAATCTTAATGGGTTATGTGAATTCCATAAACAAGTTTATTTTTATCACTAGAGACGAATCAAGTAGAGAAATAAACATAGAATAGAACATGTAGGAGATGCATGGCTATATCCAACATTACATGCATAATTTATTCATTAATTGTTCCACAAATAGCCCTGGACACTTCCATGTAGAGTAAGGTGGATACAAGATGAAGGATCACTGGTGGAAAAAGAAAGACTAATATCACAATTAAAAGTCAAAACCAACTAGGAATAAGTATCTTGCTATCTTAAAATCCTTCAACTTATATGAATTTGAAGGAATGAGAGATTGAATTAACTAAACTTAAAATGACTTTCTTAAAATCTTTTTTTGTTGTCAAATTACAAAAAGACAACAATTGGAAAAGAAAATACAACTTATATTATCTAAAGTTGAATGGTCTAACTTTTATCTTTTTCGCAAGTAGTATCTCAAGTAGCAATCTTGTGGTGCAGGGGTGCAACCGATTGGTTTCTGGGGAGAGTGACTTTGGGGCAGGCAATGTTTTCTCAGGTAATAGTTGTATACAATTGTACATTTCTATGTGTATGTTATTACTTCATTCTATACTTCTTTTAATTGCACGAAGCTTACACTATCATATGTGTATCTTTAGCAAGTATTTTTGGTGTTAGATCATGTAGGCATTCATTTGCCTTAATGTCTAAAATATTGATTCAAACAAATATGTGCCACATAGGCTTTGATTAATTTGCTACTATAAAGTTCCATCTTTGTAACAAATGGTACTTGCATAGCTTATGACATTAAGATTTTCAAGGTTTTGCAAAGGCTTAACTTAGGGCACCACTGTGTCACATTTAGTTTGTTACTACTCATAAGTCTTTATATTCCTTTTTGGTGGGGAAGGACAGGGTAGAAGTGTCGCATCTATAGTTTGTTGATGATACCATCCTTTTCATGGAAGGAGAGGGAGAAAATGTAGATTTTATGTTCAAATTAGTGAAGTGCTTTTGCAGTGTTTCGAGAATGTGAATTAATATGTCTAAGACGAGTGTGGTTGGGATTGCTACATTTGAAGAATGGATAAGAGGAGTTGCTCATATGTTAGGGTGTGATCAAGGGGAATGGCCGTTAAAGTATTTAGGCATGCCATTAGGAAGAAAGCCAGGGACACAATTTTTGGGAATCGGTGGTGGCTAAGGTGGCAAAAAGATTGGTGAGGTGGAAACGGGCGTTTCTATCAAAAAGGAGTTAGGCTCACTCTAATTAAATCTAGTTAAGATGCTTTGCCTACTTACTTTCTATCATTCTTCAAGATTACTAAGTGAGATGCTAGCCGGATTGAGAGATTGATGAGGGAGTTTATGTGGGGAGGAGTAGATGAAGGGCACGCTATGCATTTGGTAGAGTGGAACGAAGTTCAGAAGAGGAAATATTTGGGAGGCTTAGGGATTGAAAATGTGATTGCACGGAATAGAGCCCGAGCGAGGAACGGTTGTGGCGATTTCTAAAGGAAAAGGAGAAGCTTTAGGGAAGAGTAATCAGAAGTAGATATGTCATGCAAATCAATGGTCGAGATGCTACTATTCAGAGATATACTATATACAAAAGTCTTTGGAAATTCATTCATTCCCTTCATTACTTTTATGATCCCTTTATCAGATTGAGGGTAGAAAGAGGAAAAGATATATGATTTTGGGAGGATGCATGGTGGGAAAATGAACCTTATTCAGTCTTGTTCCCTAGATTGTACAGATTTTCCCCGGGCTAGAATCGTTCGGTCGCTTTTTTCACGGAGAATAGCTCCCACTCATTGGCCACGCGTTGGGAGTTGCATTTGCGATCGTCAGGGGGTCCTAGATGTGAGGAAGAAGAGGTTGCTCTTCGTTCTCTGCGAATTGCTCTCTGCAAGATAGGGAGGACAAAATTGTTTGGATCAAGGATAGTTTAGGTGTTTTCTCCTGTAAATCCTTCTTTTATTTTCTTCTAGATGATTCTTCTCTTCAACCCTCCCCCAAGAAAATCGATCTATTTTCATTTGGTATTTTGGCCTAAATTCTTTTGTTCCTCGATACTCAATCAAATATTGTTTTTTGACAATAGAATGAATCCGTCTAGTCCCATATTCTAAGGGCGATTTGGAAGGCTCCAGTTCCAACTATGGTTAAATTCTTGGCTTGGGAAGTGATGAAGGGAAAGGAAAACACTGGGGATATGGTTTAGAAGAGGTTCTCAAGCTATTATTTGTCTCTGTAGTGCTGTTTGTTCTATATGAGAAGTGGGGAATCTATGTATCAGCTGTTTCTTCATTGCCCTTATGCTACTTTGGTATGGGAAATGTGGAGACTTCATTTTTCTACTATCCCAGAGAGCTTCATGCGGGATCATCCTTGTTGTGTTTGTCCCTTTTGGGAGGGGTTGAGAAGAAGTGTAGAGAACACTGGGTTGTAGCCAGTATGGCAGTGTGTGGTTTGTGTGGAAGGCGCGGAGCGCAAAACTTTTTGAAGACAAATCCATCCTTCCCATGGAGATATGGGAAGAATCTCAGTCCCTTACATCCTTTTGGATTAGCAATTTTCCTCGATTATATTGTTTTTCTTTTTTCTAATGAAATTAAGCTTTTCTTTGAAAAAAAAAAAAAAAGTGCACGGTGCACTGTAAAGCTGTAGAGGCCCCTTTAGCCCAAGGCATGGGGCAAAGCATGTGGCTAAGTAAGTGAAATGCAAAATTCTTAAACTTAACCATACATAATTTTTATAAAAGAATTCAAAATAGACAAAATTCTATGAAAAAGTTGTCATATTTCTGGAAGGCTTTGGGTGCAGACTTACAGCATCTGCCCAGTTGTTAGCCCATTAATCAAATTAAAGGTGGGGAATGGACGCATGTTTTGATTTTAGGATGACAGCCTGTGTAGAAATGAACCCTTGCCTAGTCTTTTCCTCATCTTTTCTGGTTTTGTGTCAGTCCAATTTCACTTATCTCGGTTACATCTCTTCAGTCATTTTCATCAAACCAACAGATCTGATGGCACTTCAGCTTTCCAAGAAACCTCACCCAAGTGAAGAAGCAGAATTTGACCCCCTCCTGGCAAGGTTAAACTCCAACCATATTTAGCCTACTGAGGATGATTGAGTCTTATCGTTGTTGGAAGCTGATGGAGATTACTCTTGTAAGTCATTGTTCCATCATCTCACCATTCTCCTGATTCCTTTGCCCATACTTAGCACATCTTGGCCCTCTTGGTTCCTAATAGAATCAACATTCTCATATGTTTAGGAAAGTTTTAATGGATGTGCACAGGACCTGTTACAAAAGGCTCCCTGACCATTACCTTTCCCCTCGGGTTTGTTGTCTTTGCATCTCTGATTTGAAACAGTCAACTACCTATTCTTTAAATATAATTTTGCTGCTGCAATGTGGCAGCAATGGGAGGGTTCATTACACATGAAATATGCTGAGCCCATGAGGTTGGAAACTTGCCTTCTTTTCAACTATCAAAATGGTGTTAGCAGGATGAAAGATTTAGGCTGCACCATTTCTGTTGCCGTCATGTGGGCTCTATGGCATTTAAAAAGTATCCTTCCCATCGGGTTGGATGCTGTTGCCACCAGTATAGACTTTGAAAAGTAAGATCCTCCCAATGGGCAATTCATATTGTCATCAATTCTTATCTTATATAGGATCTTCGACAACAAAGTAAGTCTGATGAGGAAGTTTGGGAAAGCTGCAACATATTAACAGCCACATGGGTTGGTATTTTTAGATAAAATTATGATTTTCTTTTATGGATTGGTGTAGGAATTGGGAACAGCTGACGTGACTTCTTTTTTCCCGAGGTCCTCTTGAATGTCCTGAGCATTTCTTATTCTCAGCTACCATTTTATCTTCTTATAATAATGATAATAAGATACTTATGTGCTATATAAGTAGCACTATTATAAATAATATCAGCTCTTGCCCGGGCATTGTGTAGTTCCCATTTGTGCCACCTCACCTAGAGGGGACCAATTTGATATGCATCACCTCAACAACTTGACAACCTTGATCAGAAGAACTGACCATAAATTCTGCGACAGTTGGTTTCTGTCTAGAATAGGGATAGCAAGCCTGATTAGGTGATATTTTGAGGGCCTTTATTTCTTGCTATTAAAAGACTTGGTAATTTTAAGAGGATATTTAGGATAATTTACCATTTTCAGTATATTTACTACTTTTGGTATTTTTATTTTAGGCTTTATTGAACTAGGAAATTAGTTTTTTTTCCTTAAATTAGGAAATTATTATCTTAATGTGTTTAGAGCTCTAGTTATTACTATTTTTGTATTTGAGTCTAGTTAAGAGTTTCTACAGGTTTTGCCTATTTAAATGCCATTGTTTATAATATTGGGATATAATCTAATATGATATGATTGATTTTATTAAGTTTTTTTTTTTTTTTTTAAAGAATTTGTCAATTCTCTTATATCTTAGTATTCTGTAGAATCAAGAGTCTAGAGCATGTGTTTATTGTCTTCCTATCACATCCTGTATCAGTCCTACTTCATGTGTTTAACCTGATTTGGTTTGGTTGTTTTTGATTTAGTGATGTGGCAAAGCATTACAGGAAATAATGTTGCGAAGTATTGGGATGGTTCAGTTAGTGGTACTTCCCTAATTAGTAAAAACATGATTTTGGAAAAAGCATAAATTACTTTGGCATACTTGTCCATAAGTTCTACCTAAAGGATTTATACCTAAAGGTTTTAACCGCAGTTTGGAAACATTGGTAGCAGGAATTATCAGTGATGCCTCGCCCCCCTGATAGTACGAATGTGCATGTATGGACGGCAGATCGGACGGATCACCTGCGAAGCTACTGGTTGATGATCATTTTTGCTACCTGGGCTGCTGTGTGGGAGGCGAGGAATGGTTGTATTTTCAAGAATTCGGATATCAATGTAATTAAAATAGCAGAGAGATCCCACATTCTGTTTGCAACGTGGGTCTCCACTAGCAAGTTAGGTTTAGGATACTCTTTCAGTGAGTGGGTGACGTAGTGGGCGTCTATTTTGTATTCAAGATAGCTTGGCTCTTGGGTTGTGTAGGGCCTTTTTTCTCTGCAGTTGTATCCTTTTGTCTTTGGACAGCTCGTCCAAATTTTATAATATGTTTATTTTCAAAAAAAAAAAAGGATTTATAGTTCAAAAATGAAAATCAATGAGTGAGTTAGAATGCAAAAAAAGCATTATTATAGGTGTGATAGTAGTGTCTTCCCTGAACAACACCCCACACCGCCCCAAAGAAAAAATTATGTCTTCCTTAATTTTAGATATGGACATTGCTCTGTTATGCAATTGGGCATATCAGCAACAGAGAATATTCAATATTGAGGAATAAAAGCTTGTTTAGTGGTTAGAAATAAAATAAGCTAGACTCTTCTGAACATTGTGCATGTGACAAAAATGTTAAGTTCACTATGGTTGTTCACGGTATTATTGTATCCATTTCAACCTTTGCGGTCCTCATGTTTCCCTTCTTGGTGGCGCCAGTGCCAGATGCATATAGTCTTTCATCCATGGCTGTGGAGCAAAATCTACTAGGACTATACTGAACTGCAAGCCTTTATCAAAGGCTGTTATTGAGAAGCTTGCTTGTAAATAAACCTTAAGCAGTGATAGTGAACAACAAAATATTGTGGAGCACCATGCAGGACGTAGTATATTGTACTACTGTGAGGGTGTAAAATGGACAAAATGTAAGTAAATACTAGAGAGTATGGTGGGAACAATGGAGCCTCTCATGATACATTGCTAATAGCTTACATTCTAAAGAGGAATCTAGTGATTCATGTAATGTCTCAATCATGAAGGACACAAGCTAGGGAGTATCCAGCTGTGGTTTGGGAAAGCAGTGTTCTTAAGGCCACTCATGGGCCAAGACATGACTTGTCTGCCATGTTGACCATTTTAAGGCACTTAGTGGGACGCCAAAAATTTATAAAAACATTGGCTTGTGTTAATGTAGAGTGTTATATTATTTTTTTCTTTATACTTTTACATAAGTGATTCTATGGCTAAAATGTATGCATGAGTTTTAATTACAGTGTCATTTTTGTCATTCAACTAATGTTTTGTTTTATTTACAAATTCTAAAGTATATATATATATATATATATATATTTTTTTTTTTTCCTACAAATATTTTCCTTTGTATTATAAGAATTACATCAAACATGACTCTCTTAAATCATTGTGCTATAGTTACATGCTACTGGACTTACCTTTTAATTTGATTTCAGGTTTTAAGTTGAGAAGAGAAAAAATATATTTAAGATTTTTATACAAGAATTTTCTTCCATATTGTGGAATATTTATGAAATTTTTTGCACATGAGTTTTTCTGTGTGAAATGAATATGTGATTTATTTAGGGTGTTATGAATACCTATTATATATAAGGCATAGGCACAGGCTGCCTAGTTGAGATTAATTGCCAAAACATTGCCTTGTCACTTCGATAACAATTTTATGGGGTAAACAATGTATGCAAGTTTTTTCTTGTGGAATTAACATCTTTTTTTTTTTTTTTGTTTTTTTAACATTGAGTTGGTGGAGACCATTGGATTCTCGGGAAACAGAAGCATCGTGCCCTTCTCTCTCTCTCTCTCTCTCTCTCTCTCTCTCTCTCTCTCTCTCTCTCTCTCTCTCTCTCTCTCTCTTCCACACTTTGATGATTTTTTCCATTCTAAGGTTTATTGCGTGTTTACTTTCCTTGTGGAATGGTTTACTATGCCGTATGTGAATTGCGAACTCAAGGGCAACAGTTGGATATTTCGATGTAGCGTCATCCATTTATATTTGGTGTTGAACTACCTCAAATAGTTTTGGTATGCAAGTTATTAGATCATTAGTTCAAGTACCTTCTGTACACTGCCTGCTGCATGAAAACACTTTTATATCCATTGATCTGTTCCCTAATAATAAGATTGATTCGGTCAGTGCTTCTCTTTCTTAATCATACACTTGTAATTTTCATAACATCCTCTTCCTCTCGTATTATCAACTTCCACCAACCATCATTCCCTTGCGTAGTAAGTTCAAAATGGGATTGGGTTCACTAGAATCTATTTGTTGTGATCTTTTTGAACTTTTGAAAAGGGATTTCGATGTTGCTATTTAGTACAGGTGGGCCTTTTTATTTGATGTTTCCATCTTTATCATAATAGAATTGCAACATCTAAAACTGCTTAATGGGGACTAAGAGGTTGTTGATTTTTAGCTGGTATACACTTCTATATATCATCTTACTAAAGCAGCACCTCTATGTGCATCATTTTCTGACTTAATCTATATCTGAAGAAGTTGATTGTGTAAATTCTAATAATCTTTTTGGCTATTTTCAGAATCCTCAATATGCCGTCCAACATATCCCTAGAATATAATCAAGATATGAGATTGACTTGAGAATCATTGTTTGTTTAGCTGACACACTTGAGATAAGGCTTTTATGTTCATCCTTCACCATTCCACTTAGTATTTTTAATCTATTATTTTGCAGCAAATTTAAGAGCTCCAAAGTGGTTGAAACAACCAGTAGGGGCATCTTTTGGCTTCGGAGGCAAGTTTATTTCATTTCATCCTTGCCCATCAGCTGCTGGTGCTGTAACCACAAGTTCTGAGGTATGTTTAGCAGTTGCTTTGTATTTTGTTGCATAATTCTTAATGGCTCATTTCCTTCTTTTTCCAGGTTTATGTACATAACTTAGTTACAGAACATAGTTTGGTCAGTCGTTCCACTGAATTTGAAGCTGCAATTAAAAATGGAGAAAAATCCTCGCTGCGGGATTTATGTGATAAAAAAATTCAAGAGTCCAAGTAGGTTGTCTATGCATGCAAACTCAAACAACTTTTTGCACATCTCAAGCATCAAATTAGCTTGCTAAAATGCATATATTTCAATTCTTTTGATCTGTTTTGGACAGATCTGAGGACGACAAAGAAACATGGAGTTTTTTAAAGGTAATGTTCGAAGAAGAAGGTACAGCTAGGACAAAGCTACTCACTCACCTTGGTTTCAGTGTACATAGTGAAGTTGATAACAGTGTTACTGACCTTTCCGAGGAAGCGAATGCTTTCGGTCTCAATGAAAGGATCACTAACAATTTGGAATTAGAGGGGAAGAAAGAGGAGAGTGCATTACCAATGGATAATGGGGAAGATTTCTTTAATAATCTTCAAAGCCCCAAGACCGATCCATCTCTTTCCCAGGCTGGTGATGCTTTTTCTGTTGATAGCATTGCTGCGCCCAATGGGGAACAAAAACAAGAAGACTTTGATGATCAGGGAGAAAGCTCCGATTCGTTGGTTGATGATGCCATTCAACAAGCATTAGTTATTGGAGATTACAAGGGTGCAGTTTCACTTTGCATAACTGCAAATAGAATGGCTGATGCATTGGTTATTGCTCATGTGGGTGGAGCTTCTCTTTGGGAGAGCACACGTGATCAGTATCTTAGAAAAAGCCATTCATCATATTTGAAGGTGGGATGTTCATGCATTGCCATCTTTAGCACACTGAGATACTGGACATAACTAGGAACTCTGTACAACTATCTATTTTGTGATATCAATGTATAAAATAATGCTCATCTTGTACGATTGGTTCTCTTCTTATCCAGGTTGTGTCTGCAATGGTAAAGAATGATCTTAGGAGCCTTGTCAACAGCAGGCCTCTGCATTCTTGGAAAGAAACGCTTGCTCTTCTTTGTACTGTAAGCTCAAATCGCAGTAATGTTTCATTATTTTATTTTCTATTTCCTTTGGACCTACAGAAACCCGTGATGATGTCTGTGGAAGTTTCCTTGTGGAAGCAAGTATGCCAAATTTTCTTTGGTGTCATTGGGGTTAGTTCTTATGCAGGTTCAAGGATATCCAATTATCCATAACTAGAATCTTTGTAATCAGTTATAATTAGTTTTGGTTCAGTTGACTAAACTAGTTTAGTCACCTATGAGAGATAAAAATGCTGTTCTTGATCCTTGATGGGGCCTACACTTTTTTCAAGGCTTGGGGTTAGTATTGACAGTACAGTTCTATCTTTATAGGTTGTTTCGTATTACATTCTGACTAGTCATACATGTGTGGTGACTGCAATCGAACCAGTACCAATACTCTTTTACACCTTTAAACTGATAAAATATTCATTAAAGGGGGACAAAAAAGGAGAAAAAAAAAGGCAAAAGATATTAGATCTAATGATTGCATGCTGGTGTCATCCATCAAAGGTGAGGAAACGATATCAGAATTCCTTAATCATAATATGAAAAATCTGTCCTTGATAATAATATGAGAAATCTGGTTTTCAAAAATGGCCTTAATAGAGTCATTAGTCTTTTTGCTACTTGTGTTTCAATTTGTTTACTTAGTCTAGGGTAAAATTGTGGAGAGTAGTTAAGAGACTGGAGAAAGAAGAGGCAAAAATATTAGATCTAATGATGGCTTGCTGGTGTCATCCATCAAAGGTGAGAAAACGGTATCAGAGTTGTTTAATCATAATATGTGAAATCTGTCCTTAATCATAATATGAAAAATCTGGTTTTCAAGATGCCCTTAATAAAGTCATTAGTATTTTTCTGCTTGGGTTTCAACTTGTAAACTTAGTCTAGGGTAAAACTATGGAGAGTGGTTAAGAAACTGGAGAAACAAGAGGCAGAAATTTTAGATCTAATGATGGCATGCTGGTGTCATCCATCAAAGGTGAGAAAACTGCATCAGAATTCCTCAATCATAATATGAGAAATCTGGTTTTCAAAAATGTTTTTAATAGAGTCTTTAGTCTTTTTGCTACCTAGATTTCAGCTTTTAAACTTAGTTTAGGGTACAACTGCGGAGAGTAGTTAAGAAACTGGAGCATTATATTCCAAAGTCTTTAATTGTTTTTATTGGGGTGCTGTCTTGTCCAGCTTTTATATTTCTTTTCATATCCGATGAAATTTCATTTCTTTTCAAAAAAAAAAAAAAAAAAAATAGGCCCTCATCCCCTCATTTGACTTTTATACAACCACGAGATTTTAAGGATGGCAATGCCAGATTCTATCTGTTGTTTGGCTTGGAAAATTCTTTAACTGTTGTCATTAGACACCATATATAGCAAAAGGTGGATACTTCTTGAGTAGCATGGAATGTTCAAATGAAAGATGCTACCGTGCATTTCTTTAATGGCCACGATCAATAATAATAGGACTTGTAACTATGAATGAAGCTCTCTCGTTTTCTTCAGTTAGGAACACTGGAGCAGTGTTGTCAAGGTTTCGCTATGCAGATTGGATAGCTAGACCACCGAGGCAGTCTAGGTTTTTTTTTTTTTTTTAACCCCTTTTTTCAAAAGGCTGAGTTGAATTTATATTTTTATACAACTTACAATAAAATGTCATATATAGATCACTGAATATCTTTATATTTATTTATAAGTATTAATTTTATTTTAGTTTGTATATATATGTACATACACACATATAAATAATTAATAATTACTAATTTAATATATACTAATTAATAATAATGTGTGCGTGGAAGGACCACTGAATAAATAAATAATTCTTTGGGGGGACCTCTAAGTAAATATTTTATGGTCTTTGTAAATCCTGCCTAGTCTTATGGAGGCATGCTTACTTAAGATGAGTTGGAGGAAGCAGTCTTGGAAAGGCGCATTGGCACCAATTCAATTTCTTGGTGCTTGACCCTATCTAGGCATGGCCTAAACATAGCAAATAATACTTATTTATAGCCTCCTATGTAAATAATTAATTAGACCTTTCACATGCATCCCTTATAAATAAAATTTTATTCTTCATAATATAGGAGTATATTTTCTATGAAAAGACTTAACCATCTTTGACACTCTTCTTTTCTGCATGAATTAAAAGAAAAAAAAAAGGCCATTGGAAAAGACAAGTTGGCCAATGATTAAAAAAATAACAATTTAAATAGTTATATTTGTTGAAATAGTCATGGTAAAAAGAAAAATATTTGTAGCAATATAACAATAATAAAATGAAAAAAAAAAAAAAAGATATAACTTGCACAATGAGAATCTATGTATAAACCAAGAATTGAAAGTTGTGCTACTATTGAAGTTATACAATCACATGAGCAACAATGTGAACAAAAAAAGAATTACACTGCATATGTTTATGCTGACCCCTTTTAAAAGAGGCCCCATTGCCTGCCTTAAGTATTTACCAATTGCCAAGTCATGGCTTTGACAATGCTGGGAGGAAGCGAGGGGTGGAGGAAGTTATGAGTGTAAAGAGTTTGTAAGACACTGCCGGAGTAGATATTCTGTTTTACTGTTGTGATAGCTGTTACTGCTTTCCAACTGTGAATATGCCATGGTAAATGCTTATGCTATTCTGCTGTGTAGTTTGCAGAGCAGGAGGAATGGACTGGCCTCTGTGATTCTCTTGGTGCAAGACTGGTGACGTCAGGCAATCCAGTAGCTGCCACTCTTTGCTTTATCTGTGCTGGAAATATTGACAAAACAGTAGAAATTTGGTCACGGAATCTGAAGCCTGATAATGAAGGGAGAACTTATATTGATCTTCTTCAGGTGAAGCTCATCATTTAGATGTTCAAAAAAAAAAAAAAGCGTGTCCCTGATCTTTCTGGTTTATTTACCAGCATCGTTTATTTTGCAGGACTTAATGGAGAAAATTATGGTCCTGGCCTTGGCAACTGGGCAAAAGAGATTTAGTGCATCTTTGTCCAAGCTCGTCGAAAATTATGCTGAACTACTTGCAAGTCAAGGGCTTCTAGAAACGGCAATGGAGTACTTAAAACTTTTGGGGTCGGAAGAATCATTCCATGAGCTTGCCATCTTACGAGATCGAGTAGCCCTTGCAGCGGAACATGGTATTTTTTTAATAGATCCTTTGCTGTGTTCGTGTTTTTGGACGGGGTATCGCTAATTGATTGACCTTTTGGCTGGGTGCTTTCTTCTACTAGTTATGCTTGCACTTGCCATTGCTGATGATCAATGCTCACCTCTTGTCCTGGATATCAATGAAATTTCAGTTATTTTCTGCTATTGTGGCAGAAACATTTGTTTCTCTTGGGGGAATTACATAGGCAGCTCATTGTTTATGCATGTTGTAGTATTATTTCCTTGAAAACATATTTATATTTCTAGAACCAACATATGTTAACTGAACAAAGCCTCTGTATTAACTATATAGTCACATGAATCCCAAGTGCATTAGTTTGTTATATCTGTGTTGAATTTGTGCAAAATGTAGTTTTCATGAATGGTGCAAAGTGTGCACTGTGATTCCCAACTGATAATTTTCAAATGGCATCTTCTGCAGAGACTGCTGCTCCCAACACTTCACATCTTAGTAATGCTCAACTTCAAACAGAATCGACATATGGAGTAGATCAACCAGCGTACAGTGCAGTTAATGGCTCACACAATTACTATCAGGTGTTTTTGTAGCAAATGCTGGTTTAGAGTTGTAGACTTTGCTATTATCCTTGGTATACATGATTTTGCTATTATCCTTGGTATACATGATTCATGGAAACTTCTCTTTTGTTTTCTGGTCTTGAATCCAGACACAACCACATCAGAATGTTTCTAGCAGTCCCTATCCTGAAAATTATCAACAACCTTTTGGTTCTTCTTATGGGGGTGGATATGTTAGTCATGCATCTTATCAGGCGCCATCACAACCACAAATGTTCCTTCCAGCACAAGCACCTACTCTTCCTCAGGTATATTTTGTCATTAGAATAGCCAACACTGCCAAGTTACTGTATCATATTTTATTCTTGGTTTCAGCACTCTGTTGATTCCATGCCATTCACCGTATGACATGAAATCATGGATTAGCATTTTATTGATTGCAATTATCTGTAGCTTGAAATGAACATGGATGTAATGTAATCTTTTTGCCTGCCACAGAAAAAAAAAAAA